>CM059366.1:6495719-6765558 GCA_030370435.1 Auanema freiburgensis | reverse complement strand
TATATCTACCTAGTACTTTATACATTGTTGTCTTTACTGTTCCGATCAATCTCTCCCATGCACCTCCTTTCCATGGTGCTAATGGTGTATTGAACATCCATTTAATCTTGTCCAGGCAATAATGATGAATAAACTCTTTATAATGATTGTTTCTGATTTGATTACTTGACACAATATTCTTTAAAATTTTGTTTCCGAGTACGAAGTTCGATCCGTTATCGCTTCTAATGAGCTTGGGTATACCCCTTCGCGAGACAAATCTTTGAAAAGCATTTAGAAATGCTTCTGCAGAAACATTTGACACCACTTCCAGGTGGATTGCTCTTGTAGCCATGCATGTAAACAGGCATACATAAATTTTTTCATTGGTTTTTAATAATAGTGGACCCATTAGGTCACATCCAACATTCTGGAAGGGTTGTACCAAAACCACTCTGTCTTTAGGTAGGTCTGGCATTCTAGGTGCTCCATAGGGCAATCCTTGGAATCTTTTACAAATAACACATTGTTTAATTACATGTTTGATAGTAGCTATTGGTTTTTGTAAATAATATCTCTGTTTTAAAACCAAATTTACATAATCTCGACCTTGATGTCCCGTTTTTTCATGAATCTGCTTAATTATATAACTAGTTAAGTCGGCATGTCTAGGTAACCAGATCGGATTCTTAGTGTCATAGGGCAATTCTGCATTTTGCAATCGTGTTGAGACCCTTAGTATATTGCTACTGTCTTTAAATATATACCAATTTTTGTATTTTTCTTGTATTTCTTTAACGTTTACATTTCTCTGGGCTAAGAGAATCAAAATATCCTTGGCCAGATCATATTCTTCTGGCTCAATATTAATGTCGTCATTGAAATATTCAATAACTTTATTATGTAAAGTTACATTTCTGCTTGCTTTATTTATAAACTTGCAAACATAAATCAACTTTCTTAAATTCTTCCTGTGATTATTTGTATTCAATATCTCAGGAGTTAGTGTATCCGTAACTTGTTCATTCGTAGTTAACAATGTTACTTCTTTCTTATTTACAGTTTCTTCCTCTATTAACGGAAGTTCAAATTTGATTAAATGATTACGGTATTTGTTTTTAATCAACCATTGTGGACCTTTAATCCACATACTATCTTGTAACTCTTCTTTGGTACTTCCTCTTGTACCTATATCCGCGGGATTCTTGTCTGTTGCAACGTGGTAAAGATCTACCGTATATCCCATATCTCTCAAGTTATTTATTGCCACTTGAATAGCTGATATCTGATGTGTTACATGATTAGTCACTTTCTTTGCTGAACATATCCAATCTAATACGATGTGGCTGTCAGTTGCTACCTTAATTAATTTCAATTTGTTCTGGGTCGTTTTCATCAAGAAGTTAGAGATGAGTGTAAACGCCAATCTTACAGCAATTAATTCAAGCTTAGGAATTGTCAGTTTCCTCTTAGGTGCTAGCTTCACTTTTCCTGTCAATAAATTACTGACTTCTGTCTCATTCTGCAGATAAGCGCACACGGCTGTTGCTAATTGACTCGCGTCAGCAAAAACCCATAAAATTGTGGATTTTGATATAGGGACGAACCTTCGTATATCTATTTTAATGGGGTTTACAAGCTCGATTGTTTCATACCAATTTGTTTTTGTTTGATCATCAAGCTTTTCATCCCAACCAGCTTTTTGCGCAAACACGTCTCTCAACATGAGCTTTATCTTTAGTGTCAATGGCGCGATTATACCTATTGGGTCATAGGATTTATGCAGCTGGCTTAACATAATTCTTTTTGTAAGATCATTGGTCTCTTTTAAGTTAATGATGGCTGATAACATGTCTGTTTTTACATTATAGGGTACTCCCAACATCTTAACCTTCTCTTGCATAAGTCTATCTTCAAGGGGTAATGACTCGTTGAACTGTTTACAGTTTGAAACAAATTCTCTAACGTTCATTGATACCTTAGCAAACATTTTCTTTGTTTCTTTATAATTTTCAAAAGCTTCTTTGGTGCTTGTAGCACTCATTGAAATATTGTCAACATATAACAATCTTAATATTTCTTGTGCAAGTGGAGTATCTTCCTGACTTAAGAACTTAGTCAAGCACATGTTTAAGATGCTTGGTGATGTTGTTATTCCAAACGGTAATCTACAGAATCGATATTCTTGAATCTCGTATTTACTGTCTTCATCTTTCTCAAACCAGAAAAATCTGCATAGATCTTTATCCTTCTCAGTGAGTAGAATTTGAGTGAATGCAGCTTCTATGTCACACATGATGATAATTTTATGGAATCTGTTCTCCAGTAGTATGTCATGTATTTTGTTGACAAAGATTGAGCCTGTTGCTAGGACATCGTTCAATGATTCACCACCTTTAGACTTTGCTGAAGCGTCGAATACAATTCTCAAAGGTTTAGGCTTTTCCTCTCGCCATACTCCATGATGAGGGATATAATATTCTGGATGTTTGTTAAGCTTACTGCTTGTTACCTTTTCCACAATACCCTTGATTATGTAGTCATTCATTATCTTTTTGTACCAATATCTTTGTTTATCATTCTTTTCCAACTGAGTTCTTAAACAGTGCATTCTTTTGAGTGCTATTTTCCTGTTATTAAAGAAATTGAACTCAGATTTCTTGAGTGGGAAGGGAGCGGTTATTCTGTTATCCTTGATTGTTATATTTTTAGCATATTCTTCATAATATCTTATAGTGATCTCTGCTTTTTCTTCTTCTTGGAAGTCAATTCCCATATTATCAAGACTGAATAACTTATTTGCCACTTCCGTAGGGTTTAATTCCCTTTCTTCATTTTTGTAAGCATTGAATAATGCTACTTCTCTTGGGTTTAGCTTAACCCTCATTGGTCCGTATATGATTCCGCCGAGTAAAGTGTTTTTCAGTACCATGCCTGAGGGCAAAATACGTTCTTTGTCATTAAGATCTGCTATTTGCTTATAACAGTCTAATCCAATTAATAAATGTGGCGTGAATCTTTCTCCTTTTATTTGTTTATTGGCCAATGAAATATTTTTTGTAATTATGTATTCCATGTCTTCTGTATTCAAGGTTGGAGCGTTCAAATCTACTGAGATGCATGGCTTTGTGTTCAACATGATTTCTTTCAGTCCCTCATTTGTTTTCAAAACCATAACAACTTCTTTCACCGGATGAGTTTGCTCATTTCCCCCAATACCATAGAACGTTTTTATCAAACTTCCCTTAACTTTTAGACCAAGCTTATCAGCTTTCTGTTCAGTTACCAGAGATCTCATAGATCCTTCATCAATTATCATATTGATCCTTTCGAATTGCCCTGTCTTATTATTCAATACCTCTGCCATTGCGGTTTTGAGAATAATATTGACCTTTCGTTCAGCAATTTCGGTTTCTTCCATAGTTCCGAGTATAACTGACTCGTCATTATCCTCCGTGGTATCGATTTTCTCTTGATCAGAGTCATCAGTTTCGATATTGATCAATTGATTTTCCTTTTTCTTGATGATAGGTTTCTTCTCTGCCTTTACTGATTTGTCTTGTTGGGTGTTTGGTTTTTCATATGTTTTTGTCTTGCATAGTAGTACATTATGATCTAGCTGACAATTTTTGCATTTTGATAAAGAACATTTCTTACTTATATGTTTATCTGAAAAACATATCCAGCATAGTTTCTTTTCTTTTATGCGTTCTCTTCTATCATCAACTGTTTCATATTGTTTACATCTTGACGACATATGATTAGTTCTTTCACAGAATATACAAGAAAACCTTGATTTCTGGGGAGATTGTTTGTCTTTCCCCTGATTACTTGTAATTCCAATTGATTGTTTATATTTTTGCTCAGCCTTCTCTCTTAGCTTTGCTTCTGCGATGTTCTCATGTATTTTGTCGAACATCTTTTCGACGTCATACTTCTTGACATCAAGTACTATTTCTCTAATTATTTTGAATGGGAGTTTATTAAGTACACACCCCATTACTAATTCTCTTGTGACGGTTGTTCCCAATGCTTCCAATCGTCGAATAATTGATCTCATTTCTCTGAACTTTGTCTCACAATCTTCTGCACTTTTCGATGCATGCTTGATATTTTGCAAAGTTTGCATGAGGTCAAATATTTCAGTTTTGTCTGTTCCGTACTCTTTTACCAACAGACTTTTTATATATTCGTAATTTTCTTCGGTAGGATCAACATTTACGAAATCCTTAGCCTTTCCTTCAAGACCCTCGTACAGCAAATTCATCTTCTCTGCGATTGAAAATGTCTGTTCTTTGTCCACTAGCGCTTCAAAACGTATCCAGTAACTCTTAAAGTTTTTGGTTTCTCCGTTGAATGTAGGGACCTTCAGAGGTTGTCTTTGAATAACTGTTTGTTTGCCTTGCATAGTTAGTTTCTCCAGTATGTCTACTATGCGTTGTTCAGTACTCTCACTTTTTACTCTTGATTGCTCTTCAATCATTCTTTGAGTTTCCTTTGGTTTTGGAGGTACCACTGGCTTTTGAATTGAATTTATCAATTCTTCGAAGTATTGATCATATCTTTCTCTCAGTACTTGATTAGTATGATAGAGATTAAACGTTATATCATTTACTTCACTCATTGATTTATTGAGTTTTTTATCTAACTCAAGTTTTTGATCGTCACTCAATCCGTATCTTATTTCGAGCACGTCTTTCCTTGCTATATTCATTCCTGTTATTGCTATTCTCATTTCTTCAATTATATTTTTAACAAAGTCCAAGTCCTTTTCCAATACCTTGGTTGATTTCGCCCACTCTTTTTCCAAGCATTCTTTTCCACGCTTTAGTGTTTCTTGGATAGCGTCTATGGCGGCATTGTAATTTATAATTACATTTTTAACCTGTTCTGTTTCCCACATTTTGTTTTTAACTTTTTAAAGTTTTTAGTTTTTTGATCCTCTTTTCTTGTGGAAGCAATCCTTCCGTGTGTGTGTTTTATGGAACTTTGATAATTCCGCGAATATCTCAGTTTTCCAAATAATACGCGTTTTACCGATGAACAACTGTCGGTTATGCGAATTTGCACTTTTCTCTTTTCGTGCAAAATATTTACGCCTTATCTAGCGTGTGACCTTAAATCACGTGGTTTGGCTTTTCTCTAAAGCCGTGTTTTTCAACTTTTTCCTCTCTTAATCCGAGGAAGTTTTTTATCTTATCCACCACCTTTTCTGTCGAAGGTGGGGTTAAAACTATATTTCTCACACTTCTTTTACCGTCTAAAGAAGTGGAAATGTCCCACAGTGTCTCGGGACTTCGATTAATCTTTCAATCGAGTTAAATCAGAGGATTTCAAATCTTTTATTTTTTACAGATGACCTAATGTTAGTTAATTAGGCCGATGCACCAATTTGTCTCGGTAGACAAGCGGCTCGGTTTGTGTGGTTCAGTGGTATATTTTTTAAGATATATAAGTTAGATTGAGAAACAGTTTTAAGATAAAGGTTTATTAAAAATATATATTTTAGTTACAATTATTCAATGAAGAATACAATGAATACAATAGTATATGAGAAATAGAATTATGAGAATAGATTTTAAGTTATATAAGAAGAATTGAAGTAAAAAGTAACGTAGCAGAGGATTCAGGATTGTAGAGCTATCACTATTCCAGTGAGAGCTCAGCTTAGGCAACGACTGAATTTCTGTTTACCATATCCTCCTTTTATACTGCGCCCCAGTCGGAACCTAGTAATTAAAAAGGTTACGGTAAGTGCAAGTGTGAATCACACTTGCTTACCACTTTGAGCTACTGCTCAACACACCCAAGTTTGAGGTACTTTCTCATTCTGAGTCTCTGACTCAATAAGGGAAATTTTGGAAAGCTACTGAAAAGTGGCACTATGAGTGAAGACGTTGGGATTGATAGAGCCTTGGAATGCGAACCTGTTGGCATATTTTTTTTTATAAATCACACTAAAGACGCAGTCACTGATTAGTACTCTCCGTTCACCTCGTTGACGAACGTAGAAGTTATACGTCACCCGAGCGAATGTATGAGACGAAGAATGTTCGATTCGGTTTAATTACCCAAGTTTGAGGTACTTTCTCATTCTGAGTCTCTGACTCAATAAGGGAAATTTTGGAAAGCTACTGAAAAGTGGCACTATGAGTGAAGACGTTGGGATTGATAGAGCCTTGGAATGCGAAACTGTTGGCACATTTTTCTTTATAAATCACACTAAAGACGCAGTCAGTGATTAGTACTCTCCGTTCACCTCGTTGACGAACGTAGAAGTTATACGTCACCCGAGCGAATGTATGAGACGAAGAATGTTCGATTCGGTTTAATTACCCAAGTTTGAGGTACTTTCTCATTCTGAGTCTCTGACTCAATAAGGGAAATTTTGGAAAGCTACTGAAAAGTGGCACTATGAGTGAAGACGTTGGGATTGATAGAGCCTTGGAATGCGAACCTGTTGGCACATTTTTCTTAATAAATCACACTAAAGACGCAGTCACTGATTAGTACTCTCCGTTCACCTCGTTGATGAACGTAGAAGTTATACGTCACCCGAGCGAATGTATGAGACGAAGAATGTTCGATTCGGTTTAATACCCAAGTTTGAGGTACTTTCTCTTTCTGAGTCTCTGACTCAATAAGGGAAATTTTGGAAAGCTACTGAAAAGTGGCACTATGAGTGAAGACGTTGGGATTGATAGAGCCTTGGAATGCGAAACTGTTGGCACATTTTTCTTTATAAATCACACTAAAGACGCAGTCAGTGATTAGTACTCTCCGTTCACCTCGTTGACGAACGTAGAAGTTATACGTCACCCGAGCGAATGTATGAGACGAAGAATGTTCGATTCGGTTTAATTACCCAAGTTTGAGGTACTTTCTCATTCTGAGTCTCTGACTCAATAAGGGAAATTTTGGAAAGCTACTGAAAAGTGGCACTATGAGTGAAGACGTTGGGATTGATAGAGCCTTGGAATGCGAACCTGTTGGCACATTTTTCTTAATAAATCACAGTAAAGACGCAGTCACTGATTAGTACTCTCCGTTCACCTCGTTGATGAACGTAGAAGTTATACGTCACCCGAGCGAATGTATGAGACGAAGAATGTTCGATTCGGTTTAATTACCCAAGTTTGAGGTACTTTCTCATTCTGAGTCTCTGACTCAATAAGGGAAATTTTGGAAAGCTACTGAAAAGTGGCACTATGAGTGAAGACGTTGGGATTGATAGAGCCTTGGAATGCGAAACTGTTGGCACATTTTTCTTTATAAATCACACTAAAGACGCAGTCAGTGATTAGTACTCTCCGTTCACCTCGTTGACGAACGTAGAAGTTATACGTCACCCGAGCGAATGTATGAGACGAAGAATGTTCGATTCGGTTTAATTACCCAAGTTTGAGGTACTTTCTCATTCTGAGTCTCTGACTCAATAAGGGAAATTTTGGAAAGCTACTGAAAAGTGGCACTATGAGTGAAGACGTTGGGATTGATAGAGCCTTGGAATGCGAACCTGTTGGCACATTTTTCTTAATAAATCACACTAAAGACGCAGTCACTGATTAGTACTCTCCGTTCACCTCGTTGATGAATGTAGAAGTTATACGTCACCCGAGCGAATGTATGAGACGAAGAATGTTCGATTCGGTTTAATTACCCAAGTTTGAGGTACTTTCTCATTCTGAGTCTCTGACTCAATAAGGGAAATTTTGGAAAGCTACTGAAAAGTGGCACTATGAGTGAAGACGTTGGGATTGATAGAGCCTTGGAATGCGAAACTGTTGTCACATTTTTCTTTATAAATCACACTAAAGACGCAGTCAGCGATTAGTACTCTCCGTTCACCTCGTTGATGAACGTAGAAGTTATACGTCACCCGAGCGAATGTATGAGACGAAGAATGTTCGATTCGGTTTAATTACCCAAGTTTGAGGTACTTTCTCATTCTGAGTCTCTGACTCAATAAGGGAAATTTTGGAAAGCTACTGAAAAGTGGCACTATGAGTGAAGACGTTGGGATTGATAGAGCCTTGGAATGCGAACCTGTTGGCATATTTTTTTTTATAAATCACACTAAAGACGCAGTCACTGATTAGTACTCTCCGTTCACCTCGTTGACGAACGTAGAAGTTATACGTCACCCGAGCGAATGTATGAGACGAAGAATGTTCGATTCGGTTTAATTACCCAAGTTTGAGGTACTTTCTCATTCTGAGTCTCTGACTCAATAAGGGAAATTTTGGAAAGCTACTGAAAAGTGGCACTATGAGTGAAGACGTTGGGATTGATAGAGCCTTGGAATGCGAACCTGTTGGCACATTTTTCTAAATAAATCACACTAAAGACGCAGTCACTGATTAGTACTCTCCGTTCACCTCGTTGATGAACGTAGAAGTTATACGTCACCCGAGCGAATGTATGAGACGAAGAATGTTCGATTCGGTTTAATTACCCAAGTTTGAGGTACTTTCTCATTCTGAGTCTCTGACTCAATAAGGGAAATTTTGGAAAGCTACTGAAAAGTGGCACTATGAGTGAAGACGTTGGGATTGATAGAGCCTTGGAATGCGAACCTGTTGGCACATTTTTCTTAATAAATCACACTAAAGACGCAGTCACTGATTAGTACTCTCCGTTCACCTCGTTGATGAACGTAGAAGTTATACGTCACCCGAGCGAATGTATGAGACGAAGAATGTTCGATTCGGTTTAATTACCCAAGTTTGAGGTACTTTCTCATTCTGAGTCTCTGACTCAATAAGGGAAATTTTGGAAAGCTACTGAAAAGTGGCACTATGAGTGAAGACGTTGGGATTGATAGAGCCTTGGAATGCGAAACTGTTGGCACATTTTTCTTTATAAATCACACTAAAGACGCAGTCAGTGATTAGTACTCTCCGTTCACCTCGTTGACGAACGTAGAAGTTATACGTCACCCGAGCGAATGTATGAGACGAAGAATGTTCGATTCGGTTTAATTACCCAAGTTTGAGGTACTTTCTCATTCTGAGTCTCTGACTCAATAAGGGAAATTTTGGAAAGCTACTGAAAAGTGGCACTATGAGTGAAGACGTTGGGATTGATAGAGCCTTGGAATGCGAAACTGTTGGCACATTTTTCTTTATAAATCACACTAAAGACGCAGTCAGTGATTAGTACTCTCCGTTCACCTCGTTGACGAACGTAGAAGTTATACGTCACCCGAGCGAATGTATGAGACGAAGAATGTTCGATTCGGTTTAATTACCCAAGTTTGAGGTACTTTCTCATTCTGAGTCTCTGACTCAATAAGGGAAATTTTGGAAAGCTACTGAAAAGTGGCACTATGAGTGAAGACGTTGGGATTGATAGAGCCTTGGAATGCGAACCTGTTGGCACATTTTTCTTAATAAATCACAGTAAAGACGCAGTCACTGATTAGTACTCTCCGTTCACCTCGTTGATGAACGTAGAAGTTATACGTCACCCGAGCGAATGTATGAGACGAAGAATGTTCGATTCGGTTTAATTACCCAAGTTTGAGGTACTTTCTCATTCTGAGTCTCTGACTCAATAAGGGAAATTTTGGAAAGCTACTGAAAAGTGGCACTATGAGTGAAGACGTTGGGATTGATAGAGCCTTGGAATGCAAAACTGTTGGCACATTTTTCTTTATAAATCACACTAAAGACGCAGTCAGTGATTAGTACTCTCCGTTCACCTCGTTGACGAACGTAGAAGTTATACGTCACCCGAGCGAATGTATGAGACGAAGAATGTTCGATTCGGTTCAATTACCCAAGTTTGAGGTACTTTCTCATTCTGAGTCTCTGACTCAATAAGGGAAATTTTGGAAAGCTACTGAAAAGTGGCACTATGAGTGAAGACGTTGGGATTGATAGAGCCTTGGAATGCGAACCTGTTGGCATATTTTTTTTTATAAATCACACTAAAGACGCAGTCACTGATTAGTACTCTCCGTTCACCTCGTTGACGAACGTAGAAGTTATACGTCACCCGAGCGAATGTATGAGACGAAGAATGTTCGATTCGGTTTAATTACCCAAGTTTGAGGTACTTTCTCATTCTGAGTCTCTGACTCAATAAGGGAAATTTTGGAAAGCTACTGAAAAGTGGCACTATGAGTGAAGACGTTGGGATTGATAGAGCCTTGGAATGCGAAACTGTTGGCACATTTTTCTTTATAAATCACACTAAAGACGCAGTCAGTGATTAGTACTCTCCGTTCACCTCGTTGACGAACGTAGAAGTTATACGTCACCCGAGCGAATGTATGAGACGAAGAATGTTCGATTCGGTTTAATTACCCAAGTTTGAGGTACTTTCTCATTCTGAGTCTCTGACTCAATAAGGGAAATTTTGGAAAGCTACTGAAAAGTGGCACTATGAGTGAAGACGTTGGGATTGATAGAGCCTTGGAATGCGAACCTGTTGGCACATTTTTCTTAATAAATCACAGTAAAGACGCAGTCACTGATTAGTACTCTCCGTTCACCTCGTTGATGAACGTAGAAGTTATACGTCACCCGAGCGAATGTATGAGACGAAGAATGTTCGATTCGGTTTAATTACCCAAGTTTGAGGTACTTTCTCATTCTGAGTCTCTGACTCAATAAGGGAAATTTTGGAAAGCTACTGAAAAGTGGCACTATGAGTGAAGACGTTGGGATTGATAGAGCCTTGGAATGCAAAACTGTTGGCACATTTTTCTTTATAAATCACACTAAAGACGCAGTCAGTGATTAGTACTCTCCGTTCACCTCGTTGACGAACGTAGAAGTTATACGTCACCCGAGCGAATGTATGAGACGAAGAATGTTCGATTCGGTTCAATTACCCAAGTTTGAGGTACTTTCTCATTCTGAGTCTCTGACTCAATAAGGGAAATTTTGGAAAGCTACTGAAAAGTGGCACTATGAGTGAAGACGTTGGGATTGATAGAGCCTTGGAATGCGAACCTGTTGGCATATTTTTTTTATAAATCACACTAAAGACGCAGTCACTGATTAGTACTCTCCGTTCACCTCGTTGACGAACGTAGAAGTTATACGTCACCCGAGCGAATGTATGAGACGAAGAATGTTCGATTCGGTTTAATTACCCAAGTTTGAGGTACTTTCTCATTCTGAGTCTCTGACTCAATAAGGGAAATTTTGGAAAGCTACTGAAAAGTGGCACTATGAGTGAAGACGTTGGGATTGATAGAGCCTTGGAATGCGAAACTGTTGGCACATTTTTCTTTATAAATCACACTAAAGACGCAGTCAGTGATTAGTACTCTCCGTTCACCTCGTTGACGAACGTAGAAGTTATACGTCACCCGAGCGAATGTATGAGACGAAGAATGTTCGATTCGGTTTAATTACCCAAGTTTGAGGTACTTTCTCATTCTGAGTCTCTGACTCAATAAGGGAAATTTTGGAAAGCTACTGAAAAGTGGCACTATGAGTGAAGACGTTGGGATTGATAGAGCCTTGGAATGCGAACCTGTTGGCACATTTTTCTTAATAAATCACACTAAAGACGCAGTCACTGATTAGTACTCTCCGTTCACCTCGTTGATGAACGTAGAAGTTATACGTCACCCGAGCGAATGTATGAGACGAAGAATGTTCGATTCGGTTTAATACCCAAGTTTGAGGTACTTTCTCTTTCTGAGTCTCTGACTCAATAAGGGAAATTTTGGAAAGCTACTGAAAAGTGGCACTATGAGTGAAGACGTTGGGATTGATAGAGCCTTGGAATGCGAAACTGTTGGCACATTTTTCTTTATAAATCACACTAAAGACGCAGTCAGTGATTAGTACTCTCCGTTCACCTCGTTGACGAACGTAGAAGTTATACGTCACCCGAGCGAATGTATGAGACGAAGAATGTTCGATTCGGTTTAATTACCCAAGTTTGAGGTACTTTCTCATTCTGAGTCTCTGACTCAATAAGGGAAATTTTGGAAAGCTACTGAAAAGTGGCACTATGAGTGAAGACGTTGGGATTGATAGAGCCTTGGAATGCGAACCTGTTGGCACATTTTTCTTAATAAATCACAGTAAAGACGCAGTCACTGATTAGTACTCTCCGTTCACCTCGTTGATGAACGTAGAAGTTATACGTCACCCGAGCGAATGTATGAGACGAAGAATGTTCGATTCGGTTTAATTACCCAAGTTTGAGGTACTTTCTCATTCTGAGTCTCTGACTCAATAAGGGAAATTTTGGAAAGCTACTGAAAAGTGGCACTATGAGTGAAGACGTTGGGATTGATAGAGCCTTGGAATGCGAAACTGTTGGCACATTTTTCTTTATAAATCACACTAAAGACGCAGTCAGTGATTAGTACTCTCCGTTCACCTCGTTGACGAACGTAGAAGTTATACGTCACCCGAGCGAATGTATGAGACGAAGAATGTTCGATTCGGTTTAATTACCCAAGTTTGAGGTACTTTCTCATTCTGAGTCTCTGACTCAATAAGGGAAATTTTGGAAAGCTACTGAAAAGTGGCACTATGAGTGAAGACGTTGGGATTGATAGAGCCTTGGAATGCGAACCTGTTGGCACATTTTTCTTAATAAATCACACTAAAGACGCAGTCACTGATTAGTACTCTCCGTTCACCTCGTTGATGAATGTAGAAGTTATACGTCACCCGAGCGAATGTATGAGACGAAGAATGTTCGATTCGGTTTAATTACCCAAGTTTGAGGTACTTTCTCATTCTGAGTCTCTGACTCAATAAGGGAAATTTTGGAAAGCTACTGAAAAGTGGCACTATGAGTGAAGACGTTGGGATTGATAGAGCCTTGGAATGCGAAACTGTTGTCACATTTTTCTTTATAAATCACACTAAAGACGCAGTCAGCGATTAGTACTCTCCGTTCACCTCGTTGATGAACGTAGAAGTTATACGTCACCCGAGCGAATGTATGAGACGAAGAATGTTCGATTCGGTTTAATTACCCAAGTTTGAGGTACTTTCTCATTCTGAGTCTCTGACTCAATAAGGGAAATTTTGGAAAGCTACTGAAAAGTGGCACTATGAGTGAAGACGTTGGGATTGATAGAGCCTTGGAATGCGAACCTGTTGGCATATTTTTTTTTATAAATCACACTAAAGACGCAGTCACTGATTAGTACTCTCCGTTCACCTCGTTGACGAACGTAGAAGTTATACGTCACCCGAGCGAATGTATGAGACGAAGAATGTTCGATTCGGTTTAATTACCCAAGTTTGAGGTACTTTCTCATTCTGAGTCTCTGACTCAATAAGGGAAATTTTGGAAAGCTACTGAAAAGTGGCACTATGAGTGAAGACGTTGGGATTGATAGAGCCTTGGAATGCGAAACTGTTGGCACATTTTTCTTTATAAATCACACTAAAGACGCAGTCAGTGATTAGTACTCTCCGTTCACCTCGTTGATGAACGTAGAAGTTATACGTCACCCGAGCGAATGTATGAGACGAAGAATGTTCGATTCGGTTTAATTACCCAAGTTTGAGGTACTTTCTCATTCTGAGTCTCTGACTCAATAAGGGAAATTTTGGAAAGCTACTGAAAAGTGGCACTATGAGTGAAGACGTTGGGATTGATAGAGCCTTGGAATGCGAACCTGTTGGCACATTTTTCTAAATAAATCACACTAAAGACGCAGTCACTGATTAGTACTCTCCGTTCACCTCGTTGATGAACGTAGAAGTTATACGTCACCCGAGCGAATGTATGAGACGAAGAATGTTCGATTCGGTTTAATTACCCAAGTTTGAGGTACTTTCTCATTCTGAGTCTCTTACTCAATAAGGGAAATTTTGGAAAGCTACTGAAAAGTGGCACTATGAGTGAAGACGTTGGGATTGATAGAGCCTTGGAATGCGAACCTGTTGGCACATTTTTCTTAATAAATCACACTAAAGACGCAGTCACTGATTAGTACTCTCCGTTCACCTCGTTGATGAACGTAGAAGTTATACGTCACCCGAGCGAATGTATGAGACGAAGAATGTTCGATTCGGTTTAATTACCCAAGTTTGAGGTACTTTCTCATTCTGAGTCTCTGACTCAATAAGGGAAATTTTGGAAAGCTACTGAAAAGTGGCACTATGAGTGAAGACGTTGGGATTGATAGAGCCTTGGAATGCGAAACTGTTGGCACATTTTTCTTTATAAATCACACTAAAGACGCAGTCAGTGATTAGTACTCTCCGTTCACCTCGTTGACGAACGTAGAAGTTATACGTCACCCGAGCGAATGTATGAGACGAAGAATGTTCGATTCGGTTTAATTACCCAAGTTTGAGGTACTTTCTCATTCTGAGTCTCTGACTCAATAAGGGAAATTTTGGAAAGCTACTGAAAAGTGGCACTATGAGTGAAGACGTTGGGATTGATAGAGCCTTGGAATGCGAACCTGTTGGCACATTTTTCTTAATAAATCACACTAAAGACGCAGTCACTGATTAGTACTCTCCGTTCACCTCGTTGATGAATGTAGAAGTTATACGTCACCCGAGCGAATGTATGAGACGAAGAATGTTCGATTCGGTTTAATTACCCAAGTTTGAGGTACTTTCTCATTCTGAGTCTCTGACTCAATAAGGAAATTTTGGAAAGCTACTGAAAAGTGGCACTATGAGTGAAGACGTTGGGATTGATAGAGCCTTGGAATGCGAAACTGTTGTCACATTTTTCTTTATAAATCACACTAAAGACGCAGTCAGCGATTAGTACTCTCCGTTCACCTCGTTGATGAACGTAGAAGTTATACGTCACCCGAGCGAATGTATGAGACGAAGAATGTTCGATTCGGTTTAATTACCCAAGTTTGAGGTACTTTCTCATTCTGAGTCTCTGACTCAATAAGGGAAATTTTGGAAAGCTACTGAAAAGTGGCACTATGAGTGAAGACGTTGGGATTGATAGAGCCTTGGAATGCGAACCTGTTGGCATATTTTTTTTTATAAATCACACTAAAGACGCAGTCACTGATTAGTACTCTCCGTTCACCTCGTTGACGAACGTAGAAGTTATACGTCACCCGAGCGAATGTATGAGACGAAGAATGTTCGATTCGGTTTAATTACCCAAGTTTGAGGTACTTTCTCATTCTGAGTCTCTGACTCAATAAGGGAAATTTTGGAAAGCTACTGAAAAGTGGCACTATGAGTGAAGACGTTGGGATTGATAGAGCCTTGGAATGCGAAACTGTTGGCACATTTTTCTTTATAAATCACACTAAAGACGCAGTCAGTGATTAGTACTCTCCGTTCACCTCGTTGATGAACGTAGAAGTTATACGTCACCCGAGCGAATGTATGAGACGAAGAATGTTCGATTCGGTTTAATTACCCAAGTTTGAGGTACTTTCTCATTCTGAGTCTCTGACTCAATAAGGGAAATTTTGGAAAGCTACTGAAAAGTGGCACTATGAGTGAAGACGTTGGGATTGATAGAGCCTTGGAATGCGAACCTGTTGGCACATTTTTCTAAATAAATCACACTAAAGACGCAGTCACTGATTAGTACTCTCCGTTCACCTCGTTGATGAACGTAGAAGTTATACGTCACCCGAGCGAATGTATGAGACGAAGAATGTTCGATTCGGTTTAATTACCCAAGTTTGAGGTACTTTCTCATTCTGAGTCTCTTACTCAATAAGGGAAATTTTGGAAAGCTACTGAAAAGTGGCACTATGAGTGAAGACGTTGGGATTGATAGAGCCTTGGAATGCGAACCTGTTGGCACATTTTTCTTAATAAATCACACTAAAGACGCAGTCACTGATTAGTACTCTCCGTTCACCTCGTTGATGAACGTAGAAGTTATACGTCACCCGAGCGAATGTATGAGACGAAGAATGTTCGATTCGGTTTAATTACCCAAGTTTGAGGTACTTTCTCATTCTGAGTCTCTGACTCAATAAGGGAAATTTTGGAAAGCTACTGAAAAGTGGCACTATGAGTGAAGACGTTGGGATTGATAGAGCCTTGGAATGCGAACCTGTTGGCATATTTTTTTTTATAAATCACACTAAAGACGCAGTCACTGATTAGTACTCTCCGTTCACCTCGTTGATGAACGTAGAAGTTATACGTCACCCGAGCGAATGTATGAGACGAAGAATGTTCGATTCGGTTTAATTACCCAAGTTTGAGGTACTTTCTCATTCTGAGTCTCTGACTCAATAAGGGAAATTTTGGAAAGCTACTGAAAAGTGGCACTATGAGTGAAGACGTTGGGATTGATAGAGCCTTGGAATGCGAAACTGTTGGCACATTTTTCTTTATAAATCACACTAAAGACGCAGTCAGTGATTAGTACTCTCCGTTCACCTCGTTGACGAACGTAGAAGTTATACGTCACCCGAGCGAATGTATGAGACGAAGAATGTTCGATTCGGTTTAATTACCCAAGTTTGAGGTACTTTCTCATTCTGAGTCTCTGACTCAATAAGGGAAATTTTGGAAAGCTACTGAAAAGTGGCACTATGAGTGAAGACGTTGGGATTGATAGAGCCTTGGAATGCGAACCTGTTGGCACATTTTTCTTAATAAATCACACTAAAGACGCAGTCACTGATTAGTACTCTCCGTTCACCTCGTTGATGAACGTAGAAGTTATACGTCACCCGAGCGAATGTATGAGACGAAGAATGTTCGATTCGGTTTAATTACCCAAGTTTGAGGTACTTTCTCATTCTGAGTCTCTGACTCAATAAGGGAAATTTTGGAAAGCTACTGAAAAGTGGCACTATGAGTGAAGACGTTGGGATTGATAGAGCCTTGGAATGCGAACCTGTTGGCACATTTTTCTTAATAAATCACACTAAAGACGCAGTCACTGATTAGTACTCTCCGTTCACCTCGTTGATGAACGTAGAAGTTATACGTCACCCGAGCGAATGTATGAGACGAAGAATGTTCGATTCGGTTTAATTACCCAAGTTTGAGGTACTTTCTCATTCTGAGTCTCTGACTCAATAAGGGAAATTTTGGAAAGCTACTGAAAAGTGGCACTATGAGTGAAGACGTTGGGATTGATAGAGCCTTGGAATGCGAAACTGTTGGCACATTTTTCTTTATAAATCACACTAAAGACGCAGTCAGTGATTAGTACTCTCCGTTCACCTCGTTGACGAACGTAGAAGTTATACGTCACCCGAGCGAATGTATGAGACGAAGAATGTTCGATTCGGTTTAATTACCCAAGTTTGAGGTACTTTCTCATTCTGAGTCTCTGACTCAATAAGGGAAATTTTGGAAAGCTACTGAAAAGTGGCACTATGAGTGAAGACGTTGGGATTGATAGAGCCTTGGAATGCGAACCTGTTGGCACATTTTTCTTAATAAATCACAGTAAAGACGCAGTCACTCATTAGTACTCTCCGTTCACCTCGTTGATGAACGTAGAAGTTATACGTCACCCGAGCGAATGTATGAGACGAAGAATGTTCGATTCGGTTTAATTACCCAAGTTTGAGGTACTTTCTCAGTCTGAGTCTTTGACTCAAGAAGGAAATTTTGGAAAGCTACTGAAAAGTGGCACTATGAGTGAAGACGTTGGGATTGATAGAGCCTTGGAATGCAAAACTGTTGGCACATTTTTCTTTATAAATCACACTAAAGACGCAGTCAGTGATTAGTACTCTCCGTTCACCTCGTTGACGAACGTAGAAGTTATACGTCACCCGAGCGAATGTATGAGATTAAAAATGTTCGAATCGGTTTAATTACCCAAGTTTGAGGTACTTTCTCAGTCTGAGTCTTTGACTCAAGAAGGAAATTTTGGAAAGCTACTGAACAGTAGCACTTTGAGTGGAGTGGTTGGGATTGATAGAGCCTTGGAATGCGAACCTGTTGGCACATTTTTCTTAATAAATCACACTAAAGACGCAGTCACTGATTAGTACTCTCCGTTCACCTCGTTGATGAATGTAGAAGTTATACGTCACCCGAGCGAATGTATGAGACGAAGAATGTTCGATTCGGTTTAATTACCCAAGTTTGAGGTACTTTCTCAGTCTGAGTCTTTGACTCAAGAAGGAAATTTTGGAAAGCTACTGAAAAGTGGCACTATGAGTGAAGACGTTGGGATTGATAGAGCCTTGGAATGCGAAACTGTTGGCACATTTTTCTTTATAAATCACACTAAAGACGCAGTCAGCGATTAGTACTCTCCGTTCACCTCGTTGATGAACGTAGAAGTTATACGTCACCCGAGCGAATGTATGAGACGAAGAATGTTCGATTCGGTTTAATTACCCAAGTTTGAGGTACTTTCTCATTCTGAGTCTCTGACTCAATAAGGGAAATTTTGGAAAGCTACTGAAAAGTGGCACTATGAGTGAAGACGTTGGGATTGATAGAGCCTTGGAATGCGAACCTGTTGGCATATTTTTTTTTATAAATCACACTAAAGACGCAGTCACTGATTAGTACTCTCCGTTCACCTCGTTGACGAACGTAGAAGTTATACGTCACCCGAGCGAATGTATGAGACGAAGAATGTTCGATTCGGTTTAATTACCCAAGTTTGAGGTACTTTCTCATTCTGAGTCTCTGACTCAATAAGGGAAATTTTGGAAAGCTACTGAAAAGTGGCACTATGAGTGAAGACGTTGGGATTGATAGAGCCTTGGAATGCGAAACTGTTGGCACATTTTTCTTTATAAATCACACTAAAGACGCAGTCAGTGATTAGTACTCTCCGTTCACCTCGTTGACGAACGTAGAAGTTATACGTCACCCGAGCGAATGTATGAGACGAAGAATGTTCGATTCGGTTTAATTACCCAAGTTTGAGGTACTTTCTCATTCTGAGTCTCTGACTCAATAAGGGAAATTTTGGAAAGCTACTGAAAAGTGGCACTATGAGTGAAGACGTTGGGATTGATAGAGCCTTGGAATGCGAACCTGTTGGCACATTTTTCTTAATAAATCACACTAAAGACGCAGTCACTGATTAGTACTCTCCGTTCACCTCGTTGATGAACGTAGAAGTTATACGTCACCCGAGCGAATGTATGAGACGAAGAATGTTCGATTCGGTTTAATTACCCAAGTTTGAGGTACTTTCTCATTCTGAGTCTCTGACTCAATAAGGGAAATTTTGGAAAGCTACTGAAAAGTGGCACTATGAGTGAAGACGTTGGGATTGATAGAGCCTTGGAATGCGAAACTGTTGGCACATTTTTCTTTATAAATCACACTAAAGACGCAGTCAGTGATTAGTACTCTCCGTTCACCTCGTTGATGAACGTAGAAGTTATACGTCACCCGAGCGAATGTATGAGACGAAGAATGTTCGATTCGGTTTAATTACCCAAGTTTGAGGTACTTTCTCATTCTGAGTCTCTGACTCAATAAGGGAAATTTTGGAAAGCTACTGAAAAGTGGCACTATGAGTGAAGACGTTGGGATTGATAGAGCCTTGGAATGCGAACCTGTTGGCACATTTTTCTTAATAAATCACACTAAAGACGCAGTCAGTGATTAGTACTCTCCGTTCACCTCGTTGACGAACGTAGAAGTTATACGTCACCCGAGCGAATGTATGAGACGAAGAATGTTCGATTCGGTTTAATTACCCAAGTTTGAGGTACTTTCTCATTCTGAGTCTCTGACTCAATAAGGGAAATTTTGGAAAGCTACTGAAAAGTGGCACTATGAGTGAAGACGTTGGGATTGATAGAGCCTTGGAATGCGAACCTGTTGGCACATTTTTCTTAATAAATCACACTAAAGACGCAGTCACTGATTAGTACTCTCCGTTCACCTCGTTGATGAACGTAGAAGTTATACGTCACCCGAGCGAATGTATGAGACGAAGAATGTTCGATTCGGTCTAATTACCCAAGTTTGAGGTACTTTCTCATTCTGAGTCTCTGACTCAATAAGGGAAATTTTGGAAAGCTACTGAAAAGTGGCACTATGAGTGAAGACGTTGGGATTGATAGAGCCTTGGAATGCGAACCTGTTGGCACATTTTTCTAAATAAATCACACTAAAGACGCAGTCACTGATTAGTACTCTCCGTTCACCTCGTTGATGAACGTAGAAGTTATACGTCACCCGAGCGAATGTATGAGACGAAGAATGTTCGATTCGGTTTAATTACCCAAGTTTGAGGTACTTTCTCATTCTGAGTCTCTGACTCAATAAGGGAAATTTTGGAAAGCTACTGAAAAGTGGCACTATGAGTGAAGACGTTGGGATTGATAGAGCCTTGGAATGCGAACCTGTTGGCACATTTTTCTTAATAAATCACACTAAAGACGCAGTCACTGATTAGTACTCTCCGTTCACCTCGTTGATGAACGTAAAAGTTATACGTCACCCGAGCGAATGTATGAGACGAAGAATGTTCGATTCGGTTTAATTACCCAAGTTTGAGGTACTTTCTCATTCTGAGTCTCTGACTCAATAAGGGAAATTTTGGAAAGCTACTGAAAAGTGGCACTATGAGTGAAGACGTTGGGATTGATAGAGCCTTGGAATGCGAACCTGTTGGCATATTTTTTTTTATAAATCACACTAAAGACGCAGTCACTGATTAGTACTCTCCGTTCACCTCGTTGATGAACGTAGAAGTTATACGTCACCCGAGCGAATGTATGAGACGAAGAATGTTCGATTCGGTTTAATTACCCAAGTTTGAGGTACTTTCTCATTCTGAGTCTCTGACTCAATAAGGGAAATTTTGGAAAGCTACTGAAAAGTGGCACTATGAGTGAAGACGTTGGGATTGATAGAGCCTTGGAATGCGAAACTGTTGGCACATTTTTCTTTATAAATCACACTAAAGACGCAGTCAGTGATTAGTACTCTCCGTTCACCTCGTTGACGAACGTAGAAGTTATACGTCACCCGAGCGAATGTATGAGACGAAGAATGTTCGATTCGGTTTAATTACCCAAGTTTGAGGTACTTTCTCATTCTGAGTCTTTGACTCAAGAAGGAAATTTTGGAAAGCTACTGAAAAGTGGCACTATGAGTGAAGACGTTGGGATTGATAGAGCCTTGGAATGCGAACCTGTTGGCACATTTTTCTTAATAAATCACACTAAAGACGCAGTCACTGATTAGTACTCTCCGTTCACCTCGTTGATGAACGTAGAAGTTATACGTCACCCGAGCGAATGTATGAGACGAAGAATGTTCGATTCGGTTTAATTATCCAAGTTTGAGGTACTTTCTCATTCTGAGTCTCTGACTCAATAAGGGAAATTTTGGAAAGCTACTGAAAAGTGGCACTATGAGTGAAGACGTTGGGATTGATAGAGCCTTGGAATGCGAAACTGTTGGCACATTTTTCTTTATAAATCACACTAAAGACGCAGTCAGTGATTAGTACTCTCCGTTCACCTCGTTGATGAACGTAGAAGTTATACGTCACCCGAGCGAATGTATGAGACAAAGAATGTTCGATTCGGTTTAATTACCCAAGTTTGAGGTACTTTCTCATTCTGAGTCTCTGATTCAACCAGTTGCTGAGCGCAACACTTCGTGTTGCTCGCAACTGGCTTGTGATGTTTCGGTTCCTGTCAAGCCTCTGCCTAATTTTGTTTTTTTTCAAATTAAATAATGACAATTCCTCATGTGGACTATCCTACTTGATCATTGAGTTATTTAAACCCTGCCTCTCAAATTTCATCAAAATTCTCTCTGAATTTCTTTTATTTAGGGTTCGAGGCTCGACAAAACGTTTGAGCTTTTTTTTTTTTTGATTTTTAGACTGTAAGGCTGTAGAATCGAGTATCAACAAAAATTCCAACGCTGATCTCGGACTCCTTTTCTTTCTCAAGGTCCAAGGCTCGACAAACGGTCGAGCCCCGAACCTCAGTTTTTCTCCTTACTGACCTCCAGTCCGTTTGCCAACCATACCCTAAGTTTCCCCTTATTTGGTTTGGGTTTAGTGGAAATTTTGTTCTTTCTTCTCTCTCCTCATGTGTGCTATTCAATCATTACTGTAATGAATGGAAATTATGAAAACCTTATTTTCAACTTGTACAGCGTTGATTGGAGAAACGTGAGTAGTGGTGCTTAATGGTTTGTACTTAGTTGATATACGGCGATTTTGATATCGGGGTTCTCGTTTCATCCGACTAAGTGTAGTACGGTTTTATTACCCAGTTTTGAGGTATATGGAAGTTCAGGCAGAATGGATCTGACATTTTGTATATTCTTCCATTGTTCTTGACTTGGAAGAAGCTTTTGATGGCTATATGGGTTCTTCTTGAAGCATTCTGAAATTTGGAGAATGTTCACAGGCACCCCCCTTTCTGGTCGCAACTATCGAAGGAGATGCCCTCGGTTGATTTAAGGGGGGTGCCCGGGGGGTAGACTAAGATGGGAACCTTAGAGCCGGTGGACTGATGTCCGCTGCCGAGTTTCTTCTTTTTTCTGCAACAAATGATCCATGGTGGACTCGAACCTCCAACCATCTCATCCAAAGCGAAGCTACGCAATGAGCTACGCTCGCACCCTTAAAAGGGATGACTTACCGTTGGTTTTTTTCTCGTGAAATTAGTGGACCGTATTGTTGTTGACAGGTACCATAAGACATGGAGCATAATTTTAATTTTATAATTTCTTTTGAAGATAACATGAGTTTTGAAATATGTTTATTAGTATCAACAGATAACTAATATTGCAAACTCCGAGTGAAGATGAATGAAATAATCGCAAGGCTCGATCCATATCCGTTACTTAGTAAGATTTCAGTGATACATAAACATTCATATTTATATACATTTATTTTCCAGAATATTTAAAAACAAACAATGAAAACAATAGAAAACAGTCATAACAAACTACAAAAACAACTTAAAACGAAACAAATCTCAAGCAAAAATACTTTTTTCAACGATGTTCAAAACTTGCGGTGTCGTTGGGCATTCGATGAATAGACTTCCTGGATCTCGACATCTTGACAACGCTACATATAGCTGTCCATGAGAAAATACTGCTTCGCTGAGGCACAGTCCGACATGTTCGAAGCTCTGTCCTTGTGATTTGTTAATGGTCATAGCGAAAGCTAGCTTCAACGGATACTGTGTTCTCTTGAACTTGATTGAGAATCCTTTGTCACAAATTAGTGTTATCCGTGGTATGAATACAACTCTGCCTTTATGTGCTCCAGTGATTATTTCAGCATTAATTATGTTTCTTCCCAAAGACTTGATAATCAGCCTAGTTCCGTTGGTGAGTCCATTCTTGACATCTAAATTCCGTAACAGCATGACTATGGCGCCTTTCTTGAGTTGAAGCTTATGAGGTGGAAGTCCGGTTGGGTTCAAGCTGTTTATGAACTCTACTGATATTTCATTTGAGAACTCTCCTGTCTCAAACAATCGATCCACACTGATATAAGTTGTTGCAGTACCTTCCAGCCGCTTGAGTATATCTTCATTGAGTTGGGCAACAATTGTGTTTTTAGGTGCCAGTACTGCTTTGCTAGAGTAACTTGTGACTTCAGCAATTCGAAGGCGAGGTCCAAAAACTTTGTTAATCAATTCATCAGTGAACATTCCTTGAGGCATCTTTATCATGCTAGAAGTATCGGTGTGCAGATATCCACTTCCGAGTTCTTGAAGAAACTTGCACCACTCGGCTCCTCTTGTTCTCATGTTGGATCTGAGAGTGAGTTGATAGAACAGATGCCAAAGTGGGGAATACTTTACACTGTTGACAACTTCAGATTCGTTGGAACGAACGATAGGTAGTGTCTGTCTGAAATCTCCCCCACAGATCAAAGTTTTTCCTCCGAAAGGCTCTGAACGACCTGTTACATCTTGAAGAAGAACATCTACAAAGCTGAGAGCTTTGGAAGAAACCATAGAAAATTCGTCCCAGAAGATCACGTCAGTATCTCTCAACGTAGAAGCTGCCTTGCATTTTGGATTCATTACATAGTTTGGCTGATCAAAGTCGAGTGGGAGTTTGAATGCGGAATGGCATGTAATGCCATCAGGTAGTAAGAGCGCCGCTATTCCTGTCCAAGCTACACACAAAACTTTCTTCTTCATTCCTCGAAAAATATTGTACAGAGTTGTATACAAATATGTTTTTCCTGTTCCTCCAGGTCCATCAAGAAAGAACAAATTCAAGCATCCTGTGACATATCCGTGTAAAATTTTATCAGCTGCAGTTTTTTGGTCAGAATTGAGTGTCAAATATGAACGGGATCCTTCTTCATAGAAAATATGACTATCATCAACAGTCTGAACATCTTCTCGGCCAATCAATGGAAGAACAACATGTTCATGAAGTTCTATTCCAAAAGCTGCAACTGCGTCAGAAACTATATAAAACGTTTTTGCTTTAGCTTGTTCTTGGGAGTATCCGGCATGAACGAAATCATCAGACATAGATGGAGAGAATCTATCCCAAAGCTCAGCAACATTGGTTATGTTACAGAATCCTAACAATGATGCGAAAAGACTTCTCAATTGATAAGGCATTTGGTTTTCTTCTGCTTCTAGTAGAATCCGGAAATGCTGATCCTCTTCATTCTCCAGTTGTGAAGCGATAGCTGCTTCTTTGAATGTTTCATATACAACGTTATCAACTGTTCTGAGATCTTCATAGCATGTTGCTCCTTTCTTGTTGAGAAGCAAAATCCGAAGATAGAACCGTTCAGATTGTCTTGGTGGCACGAAGTGTATTCTTCCGAAGACTGGTTTCCCGCATTGTTTCCGCATCATCCATCCGCTTGAAGAGTTGTAGGTGTAAAATTCGGGAATATCTTGATAATGAAGAGTTCGGGAATCAAACATGTTATTACTGCTAAGCTGTGATGAGTTCAATTTGAACCATGCATCCAATGTACTAAATGAGCTTCCAACTCGATCAATAGCTTCTTGTTCTTTACCGACTTCGAATCGAATCATTCGTTGCTGTGGCAAGTGAACATGCAAAGGAATGATGACATGAGACTTCTCTTCCGTTGGAAATGAAAAGAGTTTGTGAGCTGCTTCCGGCGAGCACACGTATCGTCCATCAATATATTGATTTATTTCATTATTGTTGTTGATGTGCAGCTTGGCTTTATCAGGTCCTTTATATACATACTTATACAAATACTTTACAGCATGGATGATGCTGCATACCTCAACGTTCAGATGGCAGTTGTATTTTTTCAGTAAGTATGGATTGTAAGGCACTACAAATCTGTTGTCCAATACTATTCCATCGTTCTCCACCTCAAATCCATTTCTGGGACGTTTATACATCGGATAACTCTCTTTTTGGATAACTGTGACCTCGGAGTAAGCTTTAGGAAATTTCTTCCTACACGATATGCTGCCATTTGGTTTTTGCTCAGAGCAAGGAGCATCACGGTATCCACTGCTTGCGCATTTTCGATGTAACATATGGGATGTCACTTTTCTGTATAAATCAAAATCTTGCTCAGGGTCAGGAATGGTAGCAGATATGAAGAGGTCTGCTTGCGTTTCAGTATATATTTTGAAGGAACTCTTTAATGTTATGAGCATATGGACATGAGGTAAACCTCTCTTCTGCCATTCAAAAACTGATACAAAAGATGCTACTTCTCCAAAGATGTTATTGACTGTGATGTCATGCTTGAGTTCATTCACTTTCAGCTTGAAGACTCTTGCAACTATGTCTGGACGACAGGTAGCTGTTTCCATGGATTCAATATTTTCTTGGATTTCTCTCCACTTAGGATTGCAAGTCATGGTTAAGAAGATGTCAGGTTTGCCAGTTTTTGCAACAATGTGCATGACATCGTGGTAAGACATTTGCATAGCTCTTGGTCCTCCTACAAACGATGCAGGGAGAATAACCTTTTGGCCTGCTTCTCTAGAATTGTCATCGTTCTCAATATAATCCAGTAGCTGAGCTTCCGTGTTCATACGGTATTTACTTTGGTTCTGTCTATGGAAAAGAAGATTTCCTGTCTCTATCTTCACGTGAGCATCCACTATGAACTGTTGGAACAACTTGCTCGAATGTATGATCGGACTGAAACTATCTCTCACGTGAATCAAGTAGCTGTAGTATTCCTTCATATGAATTTTTTTCCCCATAAATGGGTACTTGTTGCTCTTTAGTTGTGGACTCCATCCCTTAGTTCCTAAAGGGAATAGGAGTGGGTACGTCATCGGATCACACAAAGAATCAACGTGAGACATGTATTGTATTCTATGGTCCCTTCCGTAAACAGTAAGTTCTCGATGGATTGGGGTACCATCGTTCTCCACATATACTATAGCAACTTCATTTACTGTTGGAGTATTATATCTTCGTAAATCCAAGTCAGATGTCTCTACAAAGGTCATTTTGACTGTAGGAACTTCTCTCCCGTGACGTCGAGCTTCTTCCTCTTCATCTTGTAGAACTTCGTGCATCATTCTGTACGAATTAACCAATGGGTTTCTACTCATGAGCAACGAAGAAACTGGTCGTATAATATTCTGACGAAGCACAGATGACCCTTGGACAATTTCCGCCGTTGCTTCATCAGGATCCAGAACGTATATTTGGGCGAACTTTCTTTGTTGGTTCTCTCTAGGCATTAACGATCCGAATCGATGATACACTTGTCCGTGTATTGTCATAGATGATATTCCCGGCAAAGTCACGGTATTGCTTTGCATGCACGACATAGCAAATGAGTTATTGTATCTTCTGATATGGCGTCGGAAATGTCTGGTTCTTTCGTTATCCGTCATCAATAAATCATGGAGACTTGTAGGATAATTGTTGAAAACGTTCAACTTAATCTTGCCTTTAGTACAACAGCGAGAGAACTTTGTACCTTGAAGCTTTTTAGGTAGCTCATCTGAAAGCAATAGATTACTCTCTTTGTGTCAAGGGATATACCTCGAAAGAATAGAGCACCACAATTAGCACACTTATGTGACATGCTCCCCAAGTAGTGTTCACCTCGTAAATCATTCAAAATCAGTCGAAACCAAGCTTCCTGAAATATATTTATGTTCCTCTCAAATAGTTTCCTGTTCTACCTGGTTCGATCTGTTTCGAAGAGCTTCAGCTCTCCTCCTACTCTCGTTGAAAACCAAGAGTGTAGCGTCTAACTGACTGAAATTTTGATTAATTTGATGATTGAAGAGAAAGCAGTATCTCACTCGTCATGCATTACACCCGTTGATGTTTGTAACTCTCCATAGTTTTGTGTATGTGAGGTTGTCGGGTTATGTTCCATTCTAACATCAATGATGTGCATATCTACAGTACTGTAAAATCAACTAATTGTATTGCTCTTAGCAGGTTTAACGTACAGATTAAGCGGACCACTAATGGCTACTCCATCAGGTACGTATCTCCTTAAATACTCCCTTTCTCCACTCCTGAAAGAGACTAAGATATTAAAACGTTTGATGTTCCGTTTCTCTGAGATTCTTCAATTACAGTTTTGTGATTAATTTTTTTTTCTTCGTTTTAAGTTTGTGGTTCGAAAATTCAATTTATAGTTAATTTTTTTCGTATTTACGTTCTAAATTTTTATATCATTTTTATATCATTTTTTTTTTATTTTTATGTTTTTGTGAAATTTTCTCACCTAACTTCCTCTTGAAACTCCGTTTCAATCTCGCCTAAATCAAATACAGGAATTTCCGTGGCGGCCTCCTCTTCTAAAGTTCTGAAAAATTAAGGTTCCACAATTTTCTTTCTTATGTTTGAGATAACCTAACAGTGTTCTCGAACTCAACGCTCAGATCGAAATCCTCCAGGTGGTACATTTTCAAAGGAATCTGATAAATGATTGATTATCTGAAGGTTCGTAGCTCAAAGTACAAAAACAAAGGAGAAACAAAACAGAGAATTGGTAGAAAACAAAAGCTTTCTACTCTTTAGTATTACTGAGGTATATGACAGTGTATTCATGCCTGAACAATTTCAATCAAAAAGTATAGCGGTTCAAGTACCCTTTTGTCGATTCATCGATCAGACATGAAGGATACCTGAGGCTCGACAATATTCGGTCGAGCCTCAGACCTCAGTAATTATATGATTATCACCTTATTCTTCAACCATATCCTTAAGTTCCCCTTATTCGGTCCGGGTTCAGTAGAGATTTTGTTGTTTGTGTGTTGTTCATACAATGCGGTAAAACCTCTGACCTAAGTTGTTTTTTTACTTTTTCTTTTCTCTCTTCATGCGCACTGTCGACTTAAACATTGGGTTAGACAAAGCCTTCTTCTCAAATCTCATCAAATTCCTATCTGAGTTTCATTATTTCCCGTTCAAAGGTTGCCAAAACAGTCGAGATTTCCGCCTCAACTGTTGTTCACGATCATCACATTGTTTTCTGACCATAAAACCATTTGGGTTCAGTGAGTTTTTGTTGTGTGTGTGTTGTTTAATCTCAACTCTAGATCAGAACTAACATGTTTATTGACAGTCATTATTATTAATATCAACAATCATCAAACTATCATCTACATTTTCAGATTCATCCACGACAGTGTCCATCTCAGTCAACTCCAATTCAGGCCCAGTGTATGTCCTAAACACGTTTATAGACATGGTTGACACTGAACACATACCATTGAGCTTCTTCTTCAAAAGAATCAGCTCTGTGCCGTCTAGACTGTAATGCTGTAGAATCGAATATCAACAAAAATTCCAACGATGATCTCAAACTCCTAAAGAAAATAACTTCAGTTTCTTCAACCTATTTACCTTTGTGGAGAGCACTCCAAAACGTTGATCACAGCTATCAACACCGTCCTTCTATCCATACAGTTAGGCAGATGAGAGTTCATTTTGAAAACTGTCATCTGGAATATGGTGTTCAAAAATTCAACTATTGAAAACTTGCCGATTCGAAAAAAGCTTCAAAATCAATATTCGAGCTGCTACACCCAAGCAAACTCAGCATCTCCTTCACGTTCGTATTATTTTTCTTCATGTGTACTATCCAACCGTAAACCAACTTGATCATTGGGTTATTTAAACCCTGCTTCTCAAATCTCATGAGGAACAATATTATTGCCCAGATAGCACCATATGGTTGGACCTGAATTTCAGAAAATATGATTCGAAACAAAATTATTTACCAACACTTCTTACACGCGGCGTGAAAGTTCTCGAGTCACGGATTTTCCGTGCTTGAGCTTTCTCAATCGGCTCTAGAACTTCTATTTCCTCGTCCAAACTGGACATCGTAGAACTCCTCCCTTCCAAAATCTTCTTGCCTTTCAGGGCGACAAATAAGATTCTCTGTAAAGTTCTGTTACTGTATCTGTAAACCCACTTACTTCGATCTGACGGACCATCTCTCAGCACTGCTAAAAAACTACGTATAAACTTGAATTGAAGTATATAATGAATGTTTTACTCAGTGAGTATCTTTGTACTATTACTGTGTTTGTTGTTCAATGATCTACTCAGTTAGAGCCAACAGCAAGCTTAGACTACAACCTTATTTTGACTTCCAAGTCAGATTCAGTTCAAAGTAATTCGCTACGGTTTACGCAATCAATACACTCGTATGAAACTCCAACTTAGGTTCCTTTTTTCGAAACGGCACTTTACCGATATAACAAAAAGGATTGTTTAAATGAACTTCATACGATTCCATTGAAAATCTAATTGAGCATTTTTAAAAACTATATGAAGTAAAGCTCGAAGCTTAAAGCTTTTGTTCTTAGTGTGTTGTTCATACAAAACCATAATGATTCAGACCTTCATGGTTTTCTAACTTTTTTTTCTCTTTCCTCATGTGTACTATCCAACCGTACACAGACTTGATCATTGGGTTATTTAAACCCTGCTTCTCAAATCTCATCAAAATTCTCTCCGACTTTCTTTTATTTAGGGTTCGAGGCTCGACAAACGGTCGAGCCCCGAACCTCAGTTTTTTACCTTACTGACATCCAGTCCGTTTGCCAACCATACCCTAAGTTTCCCCTTATTTGGTTTGGGTTTAGTGGAAATTTTGTTCTTAGTGTGTTGTTCATACAAAACCATAATGATTCAGACCTTCATTGTTTTCTAAGTTTTTCTTCTTTTTCCTTATGCGTACTATCCAAGCGTACACAGACTTGATCATTGGGTTATTTAAACCCTGCTTCTCAAATCTCATCAAAATTTTCTCCGACTTTCTTTTATTTAGGGTTCGAGGCTCGACAAACGGTCGAGCCCCGAACCTCAGTTTTTTACCTTACTGACATCCAGTCCGTTTGCCAACCATACCCTAAGTTTCCCCTTATCTGGTTTGGGTTTAGTGAAAATTTTGTTCTTTGTGTGCTGTTCATTCAAAACCACTAAGATTCAGATCTTCACTGTTTTCTAACTTCTTCTTCTCTTTCCTCATGTGTACTATCCAACCGTACACAGACTTGATCATTGGGTTATTTAAACCCTGCTTCTCAAATCTCATCAAAATTCTCTCCGACTTTCTTTTATTTAGGGTTCGAGGCTCGACAAAACAGTCGCCTCGAACCTCAGATTACAATGAAATTCAAATTAATCAATTTGTTTTTTTCAGTCAGATTTCTTTTCATTTCGAACTTTAATTTCTTCGGGTCAAGTCTCTTCTGAATCTTCTTTCAGTCAAACTTCATCGAATCAGAAGAAGTAAAGACCCGAACCTCCCATTTGTTGTTCCAAAGACAACATCCTACCAACCACACCAAAAGTTTCAACTTATTTGGGTTGGGTTCAGTAGAGATGCCTCAGGTTGACAGAATGATAAGAGACTGTTTCAAATGTCCTTATATACCCTTTCTGGTTGATCTACTGATCTACACTAACAGTTAACTTTCCTGAATCACGTTTGCAGTTCGGTTTTTTCCCTGTTTCAGGGATTACAACAGGGAACTGTACACGTGGAACCTTTTTTGATCTACGCGCGAAACAATTCCTATGGTTAAGCATAGGAAATTTGATCTTGGCGCGTTTGGCGCGGGGTGTGAATCGCAGGTTAGTAGTAGATAAGGGAAATTTTGGAAAGCTACTGAAAAGTGGCACTATGAGTGAAGACGTTGGGATTGATAGAGCCTTGGAATGCGAAACTGTTGGCACATTTTTCTTTATAAATCACACTAAAGACGCAGTCAGTGATTAGTACTCTCCGTTCACCTCGTTGATGAACGTAGAAGTTATACGTCACCCGAGCGAATGTATGAGACGAAGAATGTTCGATTCGGTTTAATTACCCAAGTTTGAGGTACTTTCTCATTCTGAGTCTCTGACTCAATAAGGGAAATTTTGGAAAGCTACTGAAAAGTGGCACTATGAGTGAAGACGTTGGGATTGATAGAGCCTTGGAATGCGAAACTGTTGGCACATTTTTCTTTATAAATCACACTAAAGACGCAGTCAGTGATTAGTACTCTCCGTTCACCTCGTTGATGAACGTAGAAGTTATACGTCACCCGAGCGAATGTATGAGACGAAGAATGTTCGATTCGGTTTAATTACCCAAGTTTGAGGTACTTTCTCATTCTGAGTCTCTGACTCAATAAGGGAAATTTTGGAAAGCTACTGAAAAGTGGCACTATGAGTGAAGACGTTGGGATTGATAGAGCCTTGGAATGCGAAACTGTTGGCACATTTTTCTTTATAAATCACACTAAAGACGCAGTCAGTGATTAGTACTCTCCGTTCACCTCGTTGATGAACGTAGAAGTTATACGTCACCCGAGCGAATGTATGAGACGAAGAATGTTCGATTCGGTTTAATTACCCAAGTTTGAGGTACTTTCTCATTCTGAGTCTCTGACTCAATAAGGGAAATTTTGGAAAGCTACTGAAAAGTGGCACTATGAGTGAAGACGTTGGGATTGATAGAGCCTTGGAATGCGAACCTGTTGGCACATTTTTCTTAATAAATCACACTAAAGACGCAGTCACTGATTAGTACTCTCCGTTCACCTCGTTGATGAACGTAGAAGTTATACGTCACCCGAGCGAATGTATGAGACGAAGAATGTTCGATTCGGTTTAATTACCCAAGTTTGAGGTACTTTCTCATTCTGAGTCTCTGACTCAATAAGGGAAATTTTGGAAAGCTACTGAAAAGTGGCACTATGAGTGAAGACGTTGGGATTGATAGAGCCTTGGAATGCGAACCTGTTGGCATATTTTTTTTTATAAATCACACTAAAGACGCAGTCACTGATTAGTACTCTCCGTTCACCTCGTTGATGAACGTAGAAGTTATACGTCACCCGAGCGAATGTATGAGACGAAGAATGTTCGATTCGGTTTAATTACCCAAGTTTGAGGTACTTTCTCATTCTGAGTCTCGTTCCGATATCCGATTGTGGCAAAGGCCAGACAACCGACGATCACGTTTCCTTGATAACAGGTGACTATTATCAGGAAGAGGTGTAGCGGAAGTGATCGTTCGGACAATTAAGATGTAACTTAGAATGAACTTAAGAAAGGTTTATTAAAGAAGAATGAAGTTACAGAAATGGCATATAATTACGATACGACACAAAGGAATAAGATAAGAAAGAATACTACTACTACTAGTTGAATAAGCTAAGGAGTCGGAGCGAGAGCGGAGACCTCGACCGCTCCAGGTCACATCTCAAGCTCGACTGGTTAGTTCAGAGTTGTCCAGTCTCGGGTCGATGTTATGCCACGTTGACTAGGAACAGCTGCATTGAATGAATCATGATGTTAGTGTAAGATCTGATGAGATCTTGTGTTTCGAGAGTCTTAGCTGACATGTGCTATCCGGATGGAACGTGCCCCCCCCTTCGAGTTCTTTCGACCTCGAAAGATGGGTGGTTCTAACCGAAGGTGGAAATTTTTAATACAACTGATAATTATAGAAGTGTGAAGAAATTCAGCTTCAGCTTATAACAGTTATTTCTAATCCGATATACTGGAAACAATCTATGTTTGATTTTCCTATGATTAGTTTGAATTTACATACATCGAAATCAGTTTGTTTCTGCAGAGTTTGTTGATGAGTTCAAGATAGAAGTTTGACTTATCGGTCATCGCGTCTAGGTTTCTGAGATTTATGGAACTCGACTAGTACGAATGCCGTAGAGGTCGAAGGAGTGAACTAATTGGAACAAACTTCTTTTTTTTTTTTTTTTTTTTTTCTCAATTCGATTGTGGGTATGTAATTTCTACTATCGAAGGTCTAGTACAAACTAAGATTTTTAGAATATAGTCGTGATTTGAAAGAGTCGTTTTAAACTGGTTCTGAGTACAATAGAAAATGAAGGTTAAAATAGTTAAAACGAAACAAAAATAATATATATATGCTGAGTTATTGTAATAGAGTTAAACGGTCTAATATGGGTACCAGTTTGGATCCTCCATTCCGTCTTCTTCCTCTTCTTCTTCGGAGTTCGAGGAAAGATCGATGACTGGTGGATGCTCATCCTCCTCCGGGTTGTCGTTTTCCAACTCGGAGCTGGTCTCGTTGTCAGAGTCCGCAGTAAGGTCGATTAGCGGTGGATCGTTGTCCAGGTTGAACGAATCCTCGTTTTCCCACTCGGAGGCTAGCTCGCCTGCTTGATGCTTGTGGGATCTTGGAGCTTCCATTGATGGTGGTTGGTTTGAACCTAAAAATATTTTAAGGTTGTCCTTATGGACTTCCTGAGGTTTATTCTGTTGGTTCAGAACTTCAACTTTCGCTCCGGACACTTTAGTGACAACGAATGGTACCTTATAACTCTCTCTCAGCTTCGAACCTTGCTGTTTGTTTTTAACAGCTAGGAGTACTTGGTCTCCTACTTTGATTGCTCTCTTCTCTACTCTCCTGGCTTTGTGATGTTTCACAGCCATTCTCTCCGCATTCTTTGTTAGTTGTTTTGTTATTTTGCTCTGAATAATTTCTGCGTTCTTGATGAGCAATTCACAATCTTCTGTTATAGTGTTAGGTTCAGATAGAATTTTTGGGAGCTCTGCATCTATGGGCAGTCTGCATTCTCTTCCAAAAAGTGCAAAGTATGGAGAAATGTCTGTTGTGGCGCTCTTCAAGTTATTCACAGCAAACGTTATTTTTGGAAGAACCATGTCCCAATCGGTTAATTCGTCATTGACGTAATGTGTTAAGCATTCTTCAAGAGTTCGGTGAAGTCTTTCAACTTGACCATTAGAGTTTTTCTGATGCGGGAGGGTTGGTTCGTGACTGATACCGTAGTTCTGACACATGGTCTTGAATTTTTGTGACAGGAAGTTGCTACCTCTGTCTGTTATGAGTCTACATGGTGGTCCATAGATTAAAACAAAATGACGTAGGAAACGGTCAATCACATATTCGGATGTTATCCGAGGGAGAGGGATGGTGACAGCAAACTTTGTGAAAGAGTCCTGGATGCTTAAGACAAAGCTGTTACTTTTCCGAGAGAGAGGTAACGGTCCTAAGATATCCATATGGATTCTCTCAAAGGCTTTAGTGGGTATTTGGAATTTCCCCAAAGGTTCGGTAGTCATTTGACTAGGGATCTTCTTGCGCTTTGCACACTTAACACAACTTCTCACAAATGTTTGAACGTCCTCTCTCATATTAGTCCAAAAGAATCTTCTCGCGATTGCATCGCAAGTTTTATTTATGCCTAAATGCGCACCGATGGAAGGGTCTTCGTGAAACTGTTTGATGATCTCGAAACAGACTTCGGTATCACGAGGGAGGACAATGGCTGCTTCCGGGTGTTTGAGAGAGGGTTTGGTGTAAAGAATGTTGTTTTTAAGTATGAAGCGTTCTCGCTGGCTGTTTACTTGCCAGTCTTTCTTGAAAAGTTTCACCGTGTTCTTAATCCAGTGACAGCTGTTCTGTAACCCTATGATCTGATCCCAAGCGACGAAATTGATCGAAATAATGGGTTTGTATTTTTTTTCTGGCTTAGGATCATTAGCTTCTTCTCCTATGTATCGGGATAGCGCATCGCAGACTTTATTTAAGGAACCTTCTCTATAGATGATGTCTATATCATACTCTTGTATGATCATTTGAAACTTGGCAAGTCTGCCCAAAAGATCTCTACGGGTTAACAAACTTGTTAGGGGTCTGTGGTCTGTGATACATGTGGTGTGAGTGCCTAATACATAGGTTCTGAATTGGGTCAGAGCAAAAATTAGACCTAAAGCTTCTATCTCAATTGGAGGATAGTTTCTCTCGGCTTTAATTAATTTCCTACTTGCGAAAGCAACTGGATGTAAGTTTTTGAAAGGTTCATTTGGGTCTTCTGGCTGCAAAAGAACAGCTCCAATGGCTATATTACTGCCATCGCTTTCAATTATAAAAGGACGGTCAGTTCTAGGTGGTTTAAGAACAGGTGAGCTAATGAGGGCTGTTTTAAGGTTTTGGAAAGCCCTTTGATGTTGGTCTTTCCAATAAAAGTCCACATCGGTTTTGGTGAGATCGTGAAGTGGGGCCGCAATAGAAGCGAAATTACGGATGAATTTACGGAAGAACCCTGCCATTCCCAAGAATGCTCTCACTCCTGTGACAGTTCTGGGAATGGGGTATTCTTTAATAGCTTCTACTTTGTGTGGGTCAGGTTTAGTTCCGTCTCTACCGACTATGAGGCGTTCTGTTAGGATTCCGGGTAGTTATATTGGTTCCTAATAATCCTTGGCACGCTCACTTGTCGCGATAGCTACGAGGTAACTATCGGACAGGGTTCGGATATTACCGAGGTAGCGGGTTGTGAGCGTAACAGAAATGCCGTTATAAATAGAGAAACGTTCCAGATAGTTTAAATAAGGTTTATTGAAGATAAGGAGTTACAATGATTTTTATAGTTGAGGTTATAAGTTGTATGGAGATAGAAAAGATAACACATTGATCTTACACATGAACATAGATTAAGTTAACATTAATATATAACAGAAGATAAGATAGACATCTTCTGGGAGTACTCAAGTTCGGGTCTAAATCTAGTCTACATTATAGTCTAAGAAATAGAGAGAGCAGATATGGACTGCGAGTAAGGGTGTGCTCCTCCACCCTTTTTTTTTTTTTTTTCAAAAAAAACCCAAAAAATTGTATTATTTTTTTTTTTTTCGATAAAACGTAGTTCAGTTTTGCGATGTCTCTTCATCATTTTTTTTTTTCTTGAGTAGACTACAGTAGGCTAGTTGGTACGAAAGTTATTAAAATTCTGAGTGGGTAGCGTAATTCTCTTCGAGAGTGCTATGAGAGCTGGTTTGTGGACCTCTCTTCTTTTTTTTTTTTTTTTTTTTTTCGATTGCTACCGTAGTCGACATCCGAAAAGACATTTAATTTTCTCTTGAGATTGGGCTTGAGCATGCATGAGAATGGAAAATCAAGTTCAGTGCGATCAAGTGCTTGCAAAAGGCTGGAATGTTCTCTGAAACGTGACATTTTTGTCTTTTTAGATAGAGAAGGACCGAAGATCAGTCGGGTTCTCATAAAAAGAAATGTCTTGTTTCCTGTCATCTATTCATCAAAGAGGCTTGCTAGAAATATAAGATTAGGACTACGGTAGTGGCTTGACGTGGAGGACCAAAGCTCACTATCGTGCAACACAGTAGAGTAATGAGATATAGCAACAAAATGTGAGGACCGGTCAGTAAGTTCCCTTCTTATTAAGTAGTGCTATTGCGCGCGGTGCTAACTGTTGAATGCCAACTCTATCTTCTAACTGTCAAGAGTAGACTAGTCTGAATCAGGATGGATAATTCCATCCGTGTAAAAATAAAAATATTTGTACTCTTTCAACTCTGTTATGAAGACGAGTCCTCTAAGTTGGATTCTCTGACACACTAAAGTACTTACGTCAGGTTAGCGGGGATCTCTTTATAATAATAACATGGTTAGCTCTCCTGTCATGTCAGGAGTCTTTCTTTACGGCTCTTGGTTCATAATGCGCAACGGATGCGATGACCCTTATCGGGTAATGTGACTGTGAAACGGTTCTTACCTCCGTAACAGTCTCAGCCTCAAAAATGTGAATCAAGTAGCCGGTTAACTGTCTGATGATGTGATGATGATGAACGGAAGATTCAGACTATCATAACTGGTAAGAATATAAATGAAATATTAGGGAAACCAAAACCAAGTTGTGAGAAAGAAAGATAAAAGACTCACAGCGCTCGTTCATCATTGACAAGTTAACTAGTGTTGCAAAAGTCGTATGAAAATGTATGGGTGATGAATAGAATCGTCTGTTATGAGAATCACAAGCGTGTAAACGAAGTGGTGTAATTTGTTCCGAGTTTCTCATCGTCTTCAGAATAAGATTCGAGGTGGAACTTCCACGTTCTGTTAGGATTCCGGGTAGTTATATTGGTTCCTAATAATCCTTGGCACGCTCACTTGTCGCGATAGCTACGAGGTAACTATCGGACAGGGTTCGGATATTACCGAGGTAGCGGGTTGTGAGCGTAACAGAAATGCCGTTATAAATAGAGAAACGTTCCAGATAGTTTAAATAAGGTTTATTGAAGATAAGGAGTTACAATGATTTTTATAGTTGAGGTTATAAGTTGTATGGAGATAGAAAAGATAACACATTGATCTTACACATGAACATAGATTAAGTTAACATTAATATATAACAGAAGATAAGATAGACATCTTCTGGGAGTACTCAAGTTCGGGTCTAAATCTAGTCTACATTATAGTCTAAGAAATAGACGGACGAGGAGTCTCTGTTCGAGGCTCTGAGTCGCTCTCCTAACAAGGAGGCTGTTAGCTTATATATGGTTGTTCTACATCTATGTCTTACTCTGCTTCTATGATTATAACCTAGTCTGCATGTCTATAGATTCCGAACGGAACGGAGGCCAAGAAACTTTACTTCTTTTTGAGCAAACGAGCATTTTTTAAATTTAATTTTTAAACCTACAGATCTAACTTTTGATAATACTTCTCTGATATCTTTTATGTGCTGTGAGGCTGTTTCAGAGATGATCAAGAGATCATCAAGGTAAACAAAAAGTTTACAAGAGCAAAGCCCTTGTAGGAATCTCACAGCTGTTTGGAATGTGTGCGGTGCCCCGCAGAGTCCCATAGGCATTCTTTTATACTGGTATGTACCCGTTGGAGTCGAAAAAGCTGTTAAATGCCTATCGGATTTTTTTAGTTTGATCTGGAAGAAACCAGATACTAAATCAAAAAAGGTGAAATACTGAGCACCTGATGCAAGATCTAATATATCAGATATAGAGGGTATTATGTATGGTTGTTTCTGAGTTACGTTATTTAAAGCTCTAAAGTCGGTTACAAAGCGAAATGTGTCGTCTTTCTTTTTGACCAATACGACAGGGCTATTGAAGAGTGATGTTGATTTTTCAATTATGCCCTGAGGTCTTTCATGAAATCTGTTGGGAAGCTTGGGAGTTTATCTTCCCAATCAGTTTCAGGAGAGATGTGCTCTTTTACATGAACAGAAGGCATCTTAACAACTGCTGCTTGACCAATAATTTCTGAGGGACGAAGAACTATGTCATCATTATAGTTATTGATGAAAGTTATTCGTACCGGTCTGGAGCCTCTAAAAGCGGTGTCATAGCAGGAGATTTCTGAGTCTTCGTCCGCTTCCATGAAAGCGTACTCGTCATCGTTTAATTCTCCGTCAGCTCTAAGTGTTAGGGTGGTACGAGCAAAAGGGTGAAGAACTCTTGGTTTGAGGTTAACAATATTAATAGTTCTTCGAGTTCTTTTTAGTACAGAAGTTGTGGGGTCAAAAAGAGGAATGGGGTTACATCCTACTTCTAGGATTTTTAATGATGGTTTGAGACTGACTGGGATGTTGAATTTGTCCATTTTTTCCATGAAATCCATGCCTAACAAGGCAGGAGCAGGACAGTCTTCGTCTCGAGAAATCAAAAAGGTGTGTTCTACGAAGTATCCTCCAATTTCTATTATTGTATCGGTCTGGCCGATGAATGAGAATTTGGAACCGTTAGCTGTTGTAGCTGAGGATTTGTGTGAACAGATAGGTAACCCTAAGTAACGAACTGTAGAGAGTTTCATGTAGGATACAGATGCTCCTGTGTCCCACAAAGCCAAAAGAAGTTTATCTTCTACAGTTACATACAAGAGTGGAAGCTTGGAAGCTCCAACTTTGTTTATGTTACAAATTAATGGTAATGCAATTGGCATCATAGTAATCATGGTGGGATAGTATTTTTTCATGACCTCTGCTGGCATGGCTTGATCAGGTGCAGTTACTATTTCCATAATTTCATCGTATGATGGAGGGCATGTTGTATTAGAAGAATTAGAAGTGAGAGATGATGAAGTAGGTGTGGAGGAGAGATTGGTGTTACTAACTTCATCTACGTGACAGATGGTGTAAGGCTGTGTTAAGCGTTTGGTGTTTACATTCATGATAGAGAGGGGATTAGTTTTAGTATAGACTTTGAGAACTAGAATGGTAATGAAGCCTGATAGGAAGATCATTGCTATTATGCCGATAGCAATTAAAGTGTTTTCGATGGAGCTCAAAATATAATGTTTGATCTCCGCCCAAGTTCCTTTGGCTACTTTTTCTACTTCACTTATGTAATGAACTCCTTTCTCCAGTATTTGGATAGGACTTGGGAGTTGGTGAATGGAATGAACAACTTCAAAAACTTGATTTTGTCTTATGGTTGCCAGGCTTACTCCATAGGCAATAGCCGTGGCTATGCTTGAAGTTCGTGAAGAGAAATTAGAATACAGATTAGCTCCAGTAAATTTGATTGGAGTTACTTTTGAATTATGAAGTCCTTCAATCAAATTTATAGGGTTGACTTCCACAGATCCGTTCAAGCTTTTCCAATGTCCACCTTCCGCCCAAATGTCTGTGGGTACTTGTTCACAGGAGATCCTTTTTCCTGCAGGAAGGAGATCCTTCGTGCCAGGAGCGGCAAAAAGAACCTCATGCTCTTCCGTCATGACTGGTGTCTCCAAGTAGCAAGTGCCGTTGACAGTGTGGTTACGGTATACGGTGAGAACGGTGATTGGTGAGCAAGAATGGATGTGGAGAACTTCAGAACCTACGAATCTAGCAGAAACGTCCTCTCTGCCTAAGATAGTTCTTATGGCTACTGTGGGCTCGATGTGCAAAATTGAGCGCCACAGCTCGAGGTATTTGTTTTGGATTTCACAGATATTAAGAAGAGAGTCAGCGAAATGTCTTCTGAGATCGTCTTGCTGCAACTCGGTTGCATACTGTAAATGATCTTGCGAAATTCTTTCCGAGATATTCTTAGAGAACTGCTCGTCCAGCTCTAGCTTTTTGGTTGCAAAATTGTTATGCGTTTCCAAAGTTTCTTTTTCAAAAGTTACTGGAGGAGATGAGGTTCTGAGAATTCGAATGTGAGGAATGAATGATGGTGATGATGTTGTAAGTGGAGGAGAAGATTTAAGAGAAATAGTTACATCCGAAAATTTATGTGAAGAGGACTTACTACCAGTTCCTATCTTTTGGTCCAATTGAGGATATAGAAGTGAAGAATAATAATGAGTACTTTTACTAGGTGCGATGAATGTGAGGTTAGGGGTAGCGTGTGGTGATGGATCAATGTCAGTGGTCACACTTATGTGATTTCCCAAAGAAGCTAAAAGCTGAGCGAGGGTGAGAAGGCTACTGACTGGCATCTCAGCGCGGAGCGAGGAATCAGAATGAGCTTTTCTTAAACTATGATTCTGAGAATTTATAAAATGTCTATTCTTTGATGGTTGTGTGATCGTATCATCAAGCAACTGTTCGAAAGTTGAAACAAGTGATTCTTTTGAAAAAGATGTAATGACGTTATGATTGAATTTTATTTCTTGTTTCATTCCATAGTTTTTATCAAAATCAAATCGTAGCGTATGAAAGTTTGGGACCTCAAGAGTTGGAACTGGTAATAGTTTGAAATCAAGATCGTCTTTAGTCGCAAGTGTTCGGTCATATCTCTCAAACTTTAGCTTTCTTAGTGATAATAATAGTGATTTGGCTTCGTTAATTAGATTTTTAATCATATTAGGCGTTCTAGGTTCAATCAATGGTAAACTATAATTAGTAAAGGATTTCAAAACTTCTTGCTTGGAAGGTACCGAAAGTGTTTTGCTAATCGCAGTTGGATTAAATATGAGATGTTTCGCAATTGCTTCAGTTCTTTCCCTATAGTTAGATCCTTCAGTTTTCAGGATAAGTTTATCAAATTCTTCAACTGTCAACCGATCGGAAACTTGTTCCAACAGTTGACGGTTTGTGAGATATTTTATAACTGCGTGTGACGCAGTTGTGATTTCATGTGATGCTAAAAGTTGCAAAATGGCTTCGTTTGCGTCATTATAAGGATAATTCAAAAGAAATGAGGTTAAGCTATTTTCTGTTATGCCTGACTGAAAAAAGAATTTGAACTGGTCGAGATGAGCTTTGGCATAATCTACTATAGTATATTTTGGCTTGATTGAACGACGAGCTTTAAGGGTCCAATAGATCTCTGCCGTACTCGGCATTCCCATGGTAGGTCTCAAAAATGGATAAGGGCAGACGTTTAGAGAGGCTGTTTGAAAATCGTCTTGTTGTTTGTACCATAGTTCATCTATTGGGAAATTACAGTTCTTTGCAAAAGCTCTCTTTGATCTTTTAGATGCAATTTTTGTGAATTCTCGTTCGATTAAGTTATGGATATTAGTGTCATTTGGAAATTTAGGAATAGTAATATAGTTCCCAGTAGTGGTTTCAAAAACTGGTGACGTGAAACAAGTCCGAATTGCTTTCGGAACTGTAGAATTTTTGATGATCAGAGCTGTTTGGGTGCTAGGAATGATAACAACATCGTCTCCGATGGTAACGTCGTACATGCCCATATTGATATACTCGCATCTTTTATCGGAGGATTGGGAATCCCATACAACCATGGACGTGTTAGATCTGCATTCGCCATGATGTGCTAAGCACCCCTCAGTGTTCAAAATAAGATCTGAGAGAATTGAGTCATCGGGCATGCGGGTCATTAATCCTCTTTCCAAAAACAATCGTGTCTTTTCTACACATTCATTTCTATGAAAAACTCTGGGTGGATCATAAAGAGGGTATGCTGAAGCATATGTTTTAGAGGCTATGGTTGTTAGGTCTGACCCATTCCATCTTCGTTCTCTGATAATTTCTCTGCACTCGTGAGAAGTGATGGGCTCAATGTTAGTCATAGTTTGATTTTTATCTCTGAGAAACAAAATGTCGCGAAGGCAGATTTTGTACGTTTCTTTAGTACACCGATAGGCTTCCCACTCATGCGCTGTGATGTTTCGCGTGTAAAGATGAATCTTTGTTTTTAGCACATGACGCGGTTCTCCTATAGTGCACTTACGTATTTTTGGGGGGATCAAGAGAACTCCTCCTTTTGCTTTAGTACACAGTTGGTAGCTAGCAACTGGCGTGAAAAAAAAGACAGAAGATGGATATGGCGATGGTAAGTGTGAGAGGGGATACTAATGCATTTACTCTTCTTCCTCGGTTAGAATTATTTTGTCTACGATTTTCTCTCTGATTATTCTCTCTTTTGTCTTGGTAGTTGTTATCTGGGATTGATTCGTTACGATAGTTAGGGTTATTGGGCCTATAGTTATGTTCTGGGTAGGGTCTTGGGTTGTAGCTATTTCTGGAATTATAGTTATTCCTAGGATAATAATTATTGCTAGGATTATAGTTACTGCCGTAATAGGGTCTGGAGTTGTTGTTCTGGTTTCTATTCCAGAGTTTCGAAAGGTTATTTTGCCTATTAAGATGATAGTTTTGTTGGTTTCTTTTGGGAGGCTGATTTCTTTCAGCGAAATTCTTAGCCAAAGGCGCGAGGGCTTTGTTAACGGCGTTGACCAAAAGGTTTTGGGTGTCTTCTGTTTGGCTCTCGACCGGCTTTTATAGCTTCTTCCAAAGTTTTAGGTTCTTTTCGTAGAGCTGCTTTCTTGAGAGGGTTGCGCAAACCTCTCAGAAAGGTTGTTTTCATTATGTTAACTTTAGAAGGGTCATTCGGAGTGAACGCGTCTAGACTCAAAGTTTCTAGAAGTCGTGCGTAAGCTTTAACTGATAGATCGTTTTGGGTGGTGTTTTGCAAAACCTGAAGGCAAGCTTCTCTATCGAGTTCGGAGGCGAGTCTCTCTTCGAGTTGTTCGATTAATAAATTCCAAGGTCCATGAATTCTAACGGTTTCTGGGATGTCATCATATGCACTAGATGCGTCAGGGGATTCGAGTAAGTTAGGTAAAAGTGCAAGGCGCTCTGGTATAACTAGGCCTGCCGAGTTTGCAAACATGTTAAATTTTTTCAAAAATATTTTGAAACTGGTAGTTCCCTTGAATTTTGGACAGCAAGGGTTACCCATGGCTTTCAGAACATTGCCCTTACCCATTCCTGGGAGGTCAATGCTAGGAGTACCTTGGGTTGGTGCTGCCATTTGCTTTTGAGGTGTGGATGTGGCAATAGGAATTGGATTAGTAGGCTCTATCTCGCTTACGAAAAGGTTTGGGTTAATCTGTTTTGCTAACTTGATTAATCCGGCTGTGGGTGGTGATTTCAAAACACCCGAAATTATTTTAGAAATTCCTTTACCTCGTTTAGGGGAATTTGGTCTAGGACTGCTTAGAGTTTCGTCAAATGATTGGTGAAGTCGTTTGTTCTTTTTGTTAAGAGAAGATGATTTAGATTTAGGAGGATTACTAGGCTTCTTAGAAACTTGTGGGATGTTACAATCAATTGGAATTTTTATAGGACAAGAGGAGCGTACTGTGCTAGGACGATAGTCCGAATCCGACGAAGTTGCTGGCGAAGTTGGCGAGCGCTGCCTAGGGAACTCCTTCTCTTCTTCTTTCTTCACGTGTGCGTTGAGAACTTCTTGTTGGCGTTCTTTTCCGCGTGTTCGGTTTCCGACGGGCTCTATCTCGATGATGGAGGTATCGAGTCGTGGTGCAGATGGCTCTTCGTTCTCCACCTTGGCTGGCGTTGGCGGTGGGGTACTTGAAGGTCTTAGCGGCCTGGAAGTTGGGTTGTGTTGTTAGGTAAGGCTTGTTCGACTTGGAAGCTGCTGGAGCAAGTGAGACTTTTGAGATTGGTCTCGGTGAATGAGGTGGACTGAGCTCTCGTCCGCCTTTTATACATTCGTGCTCGTGTTGTAATGCGTGGATTTTTTTACAACTTCCAAGGGAGCAGGTGTTTTGTGGGGGCTTGGGATAAATGATTTATATATAGAAAAAGTAGTTTGAAAATGTGTTCGTTGCTCCAGCTAGTGTAAGGTATCGTGGGCGAACGTTGTAATCTTGAAATTAATGTTTGGTTTTTTTTTTTCTATACAAAATGTGCTTTGCTTGGGAGTCTCAAAATTGTTACATCTTGGGCTTTTGAAGCTAGTTGAGGCGAAATAAGTAGGATTGGATAGAATTAGGAATTGTCATGAGTATAGGTAAACGAGTAGCGACCTCGCAATATAAATTCTTCCGACAATGACAACGTGATGTTCTGCTTTAAATTTTACTTGAACCAAAAAGAACATCGCGGAGAATCCTATACTTGAAATGAACAAATGAGTGTGGAGAGCTCTCAAATTAGGAAAACCCTTATTTCTTCGACACAATGTCTGCTTGTCTGAACACCTTCCGTTGTTAAACAAGTGGCCTCAAGAAAATAAGGGAAGTACAGTTGATAGCGAGAACGATGGTTCGAAACGAGATTTGGGTGGGAAGGGTCGGGAAATAAGAAAAAGATCCTCCTTAAGAGGATTCGGTTCTCGCATCTGTACTATACATGACAATTGATACTAGGCTTCAAAATCCGACCGGGAGTTGTAGTCAGTAGAACTGACTACGAGGTGGAACCTCCACGTTCCGATATCCGATTGTGGCAAAGGCCAGACAACCGACGATCACGTTTCCTTGATAACAGGTGACTATTATCAGGAAGAGGTGTAGCGGAAGTGATCGTTCGGACAATTAAGATGTAACTTAGAATGAACTTAAGAAAGGTTTATTAAAGAAGAATGAAGTTACAGAAATGGCATATAATTACGATACGACACAAAGGAATAAGATAAGAAAGAATACTACTACTACTAGTTGAATAAGCTAAGGAGTCGGAGCGAGAGCGGAGACCTCGACCGCTCCAGGTCACATCTCAAGCTCGACTGGTTAGTTCAGAGTTGTCCAGTCTCGGGTCGATGTTATGCCACGTTGACTAGGAACAGCTGCATTGAATGAATCATGATGTTAGTGTAAGATCTGATGAGATCTTGTGTTTCGAGAGTCTTAGCTGACATGTGCTATCCGGATGGAACGGTCTCTGACTCAATAAGGGAAATTTTGGAAAGCTACTGAAAAGTGGCACTATGAGTGAAGACGTTGGGATTGATAGAGCCTTGGAATGCGAAACTGTTGGCACATTTTTCTTTATAAATCACACTAAAGACGCAGTCAGTGATTAGTACTCTCCGTTCACCTCGTTGACGAACGTAGAAGTTATACGTCACCCGAGCGAATGTATGAGACGAAGAATGTTCGATTCGGTTTAATTACCCAAGTTTGAGGTACTTTCTCATTCTGAGTCTCTGACTCAATAAGGGAAATTTTGGAAAGCTACTGAAAAGTGGCACTATGAGTGAAGACGTTGGGATTGATAGAGCCTTGGAATGCGAGCCTGTTGGCACATTTTTCTTAATAAATCACACTAAAGACGCAGTCACTGATTAGTACTCTCCGTTCACCTCGTTGATGAACGTAGAAGTTATACGTCACCCGAGCGAATGTATGAGACGAAGAATGTTCGATTCGGTTTAATTACCCAAAGTTTGAGGTACTTTCTCACCAGTTGCTGAACGCAACACTTCGTGTTGCTCGCAACTGGCTTGTGATGTTTTGGTTTCGGTCGAGCCTTCGACATTTCCCTACATCCAACATTTCTACTCAAATCTTCATCAAAATCCCATTCAGCTCTGTCAGTCATTAATGCTTGAGTAGCTTCCATTTTCCCTTACCTCGTTCTTCTCACAGTTTTCGTTTTAGCCTCACCTCGCTCTTCTCCCACACTCCCCCACTTCGGCATTCAGGAAAAGCCTGGCTCTTTTTTAGAATCTCATCCAACATTCATATTCCCTTCTGCACAGCTTATGCTTACAGCTCTGAGTAGCTTCTATTCTCCCTCACCTCGTTCTTATTTCACTTTCCCCAATCTGAGTGTTCAGGAGTAGCCTGGGTTGTTCTCAGAACCTCGTCGAAGGTTGACAGTGCTTCAGCACTGTCAGTTACTAACGCTTTAAGTAGCTTCTAATCTTCCTCACCTCGCTCTTACCCCACTTCCCCCCACCTTGCAATTCATGAAAAGCCTCAAACTTTCTTATAACCTTGTTAAAGGTTGACAGTCCCTTCAGCATTGTCAGTTACTAATGCTATGAGTAGCCTCCATTTCCCCTCACCTCGCTCTTCTCTAACTCTTTTTTAGAACCTCATCCAACGTTCATATTCCCTTCTGCACAGCTTATGCTTACGGCTCTGAGTAGCTTCTATTCTTCCTCACCTCGCTCTTACCCCACTTCCCCCCACCTTGCAATTCATGAAAAGCCTCAAACTTTCTTATAACCTTGTTAAAGGTTGACAGTCCCTTCAGCATTGTCAGTTACTAATGCTATGAGTAGCCTCCATTTCCCCTCACCTCGCTCTTCTCTAACTCTTTTTTAGAACCTAATCCAACGTTCATATTCCCTTCTGCACAGCTTATGCTTACTGCTCTTAGTAGCTTCTATTCTTCTTCACCTCGTTCTTATTTCACTTTCCCCCACCTTGCCATTCGTGAAAAGCCTTAAACTTTCTAATAACCTTGTTGAAGGTTCACAGTCCCTTTAGCACAGCTTACTGGGGAAGTGGGGTAAGAGCGAGGTGAGGAAGAATAGAAGCTACTCAGAGCCGTAAGCATAAGCTGTGCAGAAGGGAATATGAACGTTGGATGAGGTTCTAAAAAAGAGTTAGAGAAGAGCGAGGTGAGGGGAAATGGAGGCTACTCATAGCATTAGTAACTGACAATGCTGAAGGGACTGTCAACCTTTAACAAGGTTATAAGAAAGTTTGAGGCTTTTCATGAATTGCAAGGTGGGGGGAAGTGGGGTAAGAGCGAGGTGAGGAAGAATAGAAGCTACTTAAAGCGTTAGTAACTGACAGTGCTGAAGCACTGTCAACCTTCGACGAGGTTCTGAGAACAACCCAGGCTCCTCCTGAACAGTCAGATTGGGGAAAGTGAAATAAGAACGAGGTGAGGAAGAATAGAAGCTACTCAGAGCCGTAAGCATAAGCTGTGCAGAAGGGAATATGAACGTTGGATGAGGTTCTAAAATAGACCCAGGCCTTTCCTGAATGCCGAAAAGGGGGGGAGTGGGATTAGAGTGGGATGATTGAAAATGGAAGCCACCTTGGACGTGGTCTTGAGAACAACCCAGGGTTCTTCTAAGTGCTTAGATGGGGAAAAGTGAGATAAGATCCAGGTGAGGGAGAGCAGACGCTACTCAGATCCGTAGGAATAAGCTGTGCTGAAAAGCATTTAAACCTCGGATGTGCTCTAAAGGGCGATCCAGTTTATTCCAGAATGCTGAGGTAGAGTAAAAGTGAGAGAAGAAGGAGCTGAGAGGAGTATGAACCGTGGACTAGGATCTGAGTACAACCCAGGCTTCTCCTAAATGCTTAGGTGGTGAAAAGTGAAAAAAGAACAAGGAGAGGGTGAATAGAAGCTACTAAGAGCAGTAAGAATGGATTATGTTGTAGAAATTTTGAACCTTGGAGTAGGTTCTGAGAACAACCCAGGCTTCTCCTGAACGCTCAGGTTGGGAAAAGTCAGATAAGAACCAGGTGAGGGAGAATAGAAGCTACTCAGAGTCGTAGGAATAAGCTGTGCTGAAGAAACTGTCAACATTGGACGAAGTTCTAAGAAAGATTCAGGCTTTTCCTGAATGCCGAAAAGGGGGGAGTTAGAGAAGAGCGAGGTGAGGGGAAATGGAGACTACTCATAGCATTAGTAACTGACAATGCTGAAGGGACTGTCAACCTTCGACGAGGTTCTGAGAACAACCCAGGCTACTCCTGAACACTCAGATTGGGGAAAGTGAAATAAGAACGAGGTGAGGGAGAATAGAAGCTACTCAGAGCTGTAAGCATAAGCTGTGCAGAAGGGAATATGAATGTTGGATGAGATTCTAAAAAAGAGCCAGGCTTTTCCTGAATGCCGAAGTGGGGGAGTGTGGGAGAAGAGCGAGGTGAGGCTAAAACGAAAACTGTGAGAAGAACGAGGTAAGGGAAAATGGAAGCTACTCAAGCATTAATGACTGACAGAGCTGAATGGGATTTTGATGAAGATTTGAGTAGAAATGTTGGATGTAGGGAAATGTCGAAGGCTCGACCGAAACCAAAACATCACAAGCCAGTTGCGAGCAACACGAAGTGTTGCGTTCAGCAACTGGTGAGAAAGTACCTCAAACTTGGGTAATTAAACCGAATCGAACATTCTTCGTCTCATACATTCGCTCGGGTGACGTATAACTTCTACGTTCATCAACGAGGTGAACGGAGAGTACTAATCAGTGACTGCGTCTTTAGTGTGATTTATTAAGAAAAATGTGCCAACAGGTTCGCATTCCAAGGCTCTATCAATCCCAACGTCTTCACTCATAGTGCCACTTTTCAGTAGCTTTCCAAAATTTCCCTTATTGAGTCAGAGACTCAGAATGAGAAAGTACCTCAAACTTGGGTAATTAAACCGAATCGAACATTCTTCGTCTCATACATTCGCTCGGGTGACGTATAACTTCTACGTTCGTCAACGAGGTGAACGGAGAGTACTAATCACTGACTGCGTCTTTAGTGTGATTTATAAAGAAAAATGTGCCAACAGTTTCGCATTCCAAGGCTCTATCAATCCCAACGTCTTCACTCATAGTGCCACTTTTCAGTAGCTTTCCAAAATTTCCCTTATTGAGTCAGAGACTCAGAATGAGAAAGTACCTCAAACTTGGGTAATTAAACCGAATCGAACATTCTTCGTCTCATACATTCGCTCGGGTGACGTATAACTTCTACGTTCGTCAACGAGGTGAACGGAGAGTACTAATCACTGACTGCGTCTTTAGTGTGATTTATAAAGAAAAATGTGCCAACAGTTTCGCATTCCAAGGCTCTATCAATCCCAACGTCTTCACTCATAGTGCCACTTTTCAGTAGCTTTCCAAAATTTCCCTTATTGAGTCAGAGACTCAGAATGAGAAAGTACCTCAAACTTGGGTAATTAAACCGAATCGAACATTCTTCGTCTCATACATTCGCTCGGGTGACGTATAACTTCTACGTTCATCAACGAGGTGAACGGAGAGTACTAATCAGTGACTGCGTCTTTAGTGTGATTTATTAAGAAAAATGTGCCAACAGGTTCGCATTCCAAGGCTCTATCAATCCCAACGTCTTCACTCATAGTGCCACTTTTCAGTAGCTTTCCAAAATTTCCCTTATTGAGTCAGAGACTCAGAATGAGAAAGTACCTCAAACTTGGGTAATTAAACCGAATCGAACATTCTTCGTCTCATACATTCGCTCGGGTGACGTATAACTTCTACGTTCGTCAACGAGGTGAACGGAGAGTACTAATCACTGACTGCGTCTTTAGTGTGATTTATAAAGAAAAATGTGCCAACAGTTTCGCATTCCAAGGCTCTATCAATCCCAACGTCTTCACTCATAGTGCCACTTTTCAGTAGCTTTCCAAAATTTCCCTTATTGAGTCAGAGACTCAGAATGAGAAAGTACCTCAAACTTGGGTAATTAAACCAAATCGAACATTCTTCGTCTCATACATTCGCTCGGGTGACGTATAACTTCTACGTTCATCAACGAGGTGAACGGAGAGTACTAATCAGTGACTGCGTCTTTAGTGTGATTTATTAAGAAAAATGTGCCAACAGGTTCGCATTCCAAGGCTCTATCTAATCTATCTCTCTATCCACTAAAGACGCAGTCAGTGATTAGTACTCTCCGTTCACCTCGTTGACGAACGTAGAAGTTATACGTCACCCGAGCGAATGTATGAGACGAAGAATGTTCGATTCGGTTTAATTACCCAAGTTTGAGGTACTTTCTCATTCTGAGTCTCTGACTCAATAAGGGAAATTTTGGAAAGCTACTGAAAAGTGGCACTATGAGTGAAGACGTTGGGATTGATAGAGCCTTGGAATGCGAAACTGTTGGCACATTTTTCTTTATAAATCACACTAAAGACGCAGTCAGTGATTAGTACTCTCCGTTCACCTCGTTGATGAACGTAGAAGTTATACGTCACCCGAGCGAATGTATGAGACGAAGAATGTTCGATTCGGTTTAATTACCCAAGTTTGAGGTACTTTCTCATTCTGAGTCTCTGACTCAATAAGGGAAATTTTGGAAAGCTACTGAAAAGTGGCACTATGAGTGAAGACGTTGGGATTGATAGAGCCTTGGAATGCGAACCTGTTGGCACATTTTTCTTAATAAATCACACTAAAGACGCAGTCACTGATTAGTACTCTCCGTTCACCTCGTTGACGAACGTAGAAGTTATACGTCACCCGAGCGAATGTATGAGACGAAGAATGTTCGATTCGGTTTAATTACCCAAATTTGAGGTATTTTCTCATTCTGAGTCTCTGACTCAATAAGGGAAATTTTGGAAAGCTACTGAAAAGTGGCACTATGAGTGAAGACGTTGGGATTGATAGAGCCTTGGAATCGTTCCATTCGGAATCTATAGACATGTAGACTATGTCATAGCCACAGAGTTAGAGTTAGGCATGGACGCAGAACAACCATATATAAACTAGCAGAGACAGTAGATCTCTGAGTTATTCTGAGATACACCGCTGAGCTGCTTCACCGCAGACTCATTCCAGAGTACTCCTAGAAGATGCCTATCACATCTTCTATGCTTATATTTATTATGTCTTAATGTATATCCATGTGTATGATCAAGTGTATCCTTTTATCCACCCTATCCTGAACTCTTGCTATTGAACCATTGTTACTTTAACTTCTAATAAACCTATATAATCTAAAGGAATGTTACTTACACCAAGGCAATTCTGTTACGCTCATATACCGCTACATGAGTTATCCCTCGGCAATACCATCGCTACCGTGATAACATGAGTGTGCCATTGATTCATTTAAACATGCAGAATCCATAACAGAACGTGGAGGTTCCACCTCGAATCAAACCTTTGGTTTGAAGGAAACTCGATTCTATTCAACAATCATATCCAACGACTTTTGCAACATTAGGTTAACCGTTCATGATGAACAATTCCTGTTTTGTTATTTTCCCCGAACTTTTCCCACTTTTAAGATCTAAAAGTCTGAATATTCTGTTCATTATGCTCATTCCATCTCACAGTTAACCGGCTCACTTGGTTCAATTTCATTTTACCATCTAAGAGGCAAAAGACTGTGACGGAGTGGGAACCCTCACAGATCCTTATATTTTGAGAACTAAGGTACCATCAGAACCAAGAAGCTTAACTAAGTACCTCACGTATTTTCTGGAGTTATCGCTGACCTGACAAAAGTGCACTAAGTTGTCAGAGAACTAAAACCTAGAGGACTTGTCTTTCTAACCGACAACTCATATTTCGACACAAACTCCGTCAAGATTCAGACAAAAACATACACGGTTATTAAGATGAGGTTTATGTTCTATAGTTAGCAAAGCGCGCCAATTTTGTTACAATATCATCATTATTCGGGAGAATTATCTATGATTTGAGCTCTATTTCATCTCCAATGTTCAAGTTGCAAGGAAGTGCGCTTTGGTCCTCCAAGTCAAGCCACTACCGTAGTCCATCCCATCTCACATTTTAATTGCCAAACAGCCTCGTTGTTGAATAGATGATTGGAAAAAGGAACATTTTTCTTCATTGAGAACCCGATTGATCTCCGGTCCTTCTTCAAAATGTATGAAACGAACGTCATGTTCCAGAGAACATTTCCTACCATAAAGCACTTGATCGCACTGGACCCTCATTACTACTCTTTCATAATGCCTCAAACTCAATCTTTCTCATAGTATTTCGTCTTTCTCGTGAATGTATTTTCCGCTTGCTAAGTTGACTACGGTATTGAAAAAAAAAAAGATCAGAGAGACCGAGTCAATTGCGAACAAAGTTCATTTCATTCAAGTTAGTATACTGTAGGAATTCAAGAAGCGCAATAGTTTTATATATTTATTCGAATAAGAAAAAAAAAAATAATAATACAAATTGCGTAAAATAAGGGGAGTAATAAAATGAATTACAAGTAAAAACTAATGGTCAAGAGGTAAAAGAAAAAAACCCTCTTGATCATCAGGTCGGTTCCCTAATGGAACCGACGAGGCAGTTGGTGGGGCAAGGAGCCCGACGGACCATACCGGTCACGCCGCTCCCGCATCTTAGTTAGATGCTCCCCAAGGTTGCGCCTCTGGCACTCGTCCAGATGGCGGTAGAGCCCTTTTTCATGCTCTACCCAGCCATCGAAGGCTACCTTGAGGAGCTTTATCATCTCCATAAAATCTTCGGAGGAGCAGGTATATGCCTGCTCACAACCGAAGATTTCCCCCTTATCTGCATACCTGTGGCTCAGGATATGCCTCCTGAAGCCATCGTCAGCCGATAGCGCCTCCGCCATAGGCGCCCCATCTTCACCAAAGCTCTCAGCCTTCAACATTCCACCGAAGAAGATGAAAATGTCGCTTATAAACTGGAAAGGTACTCATTACTCCATTAAAAGAATTTTTCTTCAGGCAACTTACAAATCTCAACATTTCTGTTGCATGGATATTAATGCCATGCTCGTATTCTCTCTCAAGTATGATACTCTGCAGATGCAGAAGTACAGTCTGCATAGACATGTACACCTCGAGGAGCATGTTGAGAAGGAGAGAGAGAAAGAGAGAGAGAGAGAGAGGAAGAAAAAGAACTTCTTCTTAAGCCACAAAAGTTTGAGCGAGACACTGAAATAAAGCATTATGTATATTATAAGAGTTTAGACATTATAGATTTTTGATGATAGATAAATCGAGATTAGAGCTGTCTTAGAAAGATAGAGAGAAAAATACGGTAGAGGCGGGATCTAGACTCGCCCAGGCCCTGATCAGCCCTGTCACACTACCCCTCCAGACTGCTTTACTGAGCAGTCATCTAGCTAATTCAGCAACTTTTCGCATTTTCACCAAACTTCAAGCCGTACCCGTACATTCATCACAAGAACCAGGTATCTAAATCAACAGTGAGAGGCACGTGAAAGAAACATCGTTCACGTAACTCGACACGCTCGGTTCTTTCGAACCAGAAGGTCGATAACGCCTAGTTCAAGTGGAAGAGTACAATCGAGAACCACGAAAATATCGGATCATACCGATACACCAATTAATAATCCTAAATCTTTTAGACCGAGAACAACACGACCACAGTTCAAATTCGAAGACTCCGACGAAGACGCCATACCGTACCACAGTCCGACGGAAGAGGACGATCCTTCCTACGAACCGGAAAGCAACCACTCGGACCTGACAAAAAGGGAAGACGCACCTGTCAACATAACCGGCGAAGACACACCGATACCGGAAACACAAGTACGCCCGATTTCTAATTCAAAAATTTTAACATCTGAACTTTCTAAAAGCCAACAGGCAACGAAAAAGAAATCACCCTTTTCTAATATCATTGATAGAGTCAGAAAGACTCTAGTCAACCTTTCACCAAAAACACCGGAAGAAAGAAGAAAGGAAGTCGAGAGAATCAAAAAGACCTATTTGGACAAAGTGAGAAGGAGTATAGAAGAGAGTTCTAATAAAGACGTAGCTCTCCCCAAAACAGCTCTGAGAACTACGCCAGCCCGTGAATTTATAAGAGGTCGAGGTTTTTACACCCCACTTTCGACCTCAACTCCTAATCTTTTTCACAACTCACAAGCTTCGAGCGCAGAACGCGCTCACCAAAACAAAAACCTTCCTCTTGATATCACCCCACTTTCATCCAATTCTTCCAACTCTCCCACATCCGAATTTTCAATTAAAAGTATAGAAACAATAAATTTATCAGATAAAAGTGTTGAGGATCAAACAAATACTAACAAAAATATCCTCAACACAAACCAAGAAAAATTGGGAGAGAAAGAACTAACGGATAAGAGAGAAGCAATAGCGAAGAAAGAGAAAAGCAAGGTTTCCAAAGAAAAAATGGCAGAAAACCCTAGAACACTGCCAGGAGCAGGCAGGCAGGCAATAGCTACTGCCGTTTCTCAACATTGTCCAATTTATGATGGGAATACAAGTTTTCGCGAGTTCATCAGTACTTTCAACAATTTTGGTAACGCCCTCGGATTAGCAAATCCGGAGCGAATAATGTTGTTGCCTATGCTTTTGAAAGACCCAACAGCCCAAGAAGCAATGGCAAAAGTACCATCAGCTATCAAAGAACTTGGACCCTACGAAACCTTACTTTCTAAATTGTGTGAATACATCTGTCCCGAGAGTCAACGTGAAAACACTGTCATGAGGCTCCAAAACATGAAGCAAGGAGAACAAACCGTTCGAACATTCGCAAGAAAGTTGAGAGTACAGGGTCGAATGGGATTTCCCGAAGACGATCCTCATAAAGATTACATCTTGCGTATGACTTTTCTACGTGGACTTAACCCCAACATTCAAGCAGCAGTTAGAAGGATGAAACCATTAACATTTAATGATGCCGTAGAGCATGCTGAATGGGAGGAAGCCATCCAACCTCCAGAAAACACCATATTGGTTAACGCAGTGGAAAGAATGTTTAATTCACAAACAACGGATAGAAACGGAGAAACAGTGTCAAGACCACGTCAAGATTGGAATAATCGTGGATACAATTACGGCAACGGTAGAAACAACAACTATCGTAGAAGTCAGTCTCGACAACGAAGTCAGAGACAAGGTACGATTAACGGTAATTATTATCGAAAAAACGATAATAACCAAAATGGTAATCGTAAAGTACGGTTTCAGGGTCGATCAAATTTCAATCGATCTAGAAACCAAAGTCAGGAAAGACCTAGAGATCAAAACAATAGAAACAAGGGATACAGGAAAGTTAATACTCTCTCACTACTTTCCCCTTTGACCATCACTATTGCTCTAGCCCTGGCGACTGTTTTCTACATTCCATGTGCTCATGCATATCAAATTTGCACAAAGGCGAGAGGAGGTGTTTTGTTGACGCCTCCACCGCTACGCAAATGTACTCAAAGTGAGCCCGAGCATGTAATTAAAACATCAATCCATCTTTATACTCGGAATTCTACAGCTCACGAATGGGATGCATGGCGATGCACCAAAGAAGTACATGAAATATGCATCAGAGATCTGTTCTTTCTAAGAGATTCCAATCACACGATTAGAGCAGTCGAGCCACTACAAACACAAGAATGTAGAGACATAGTGAGAGACAGAAAATACAAAGACCAAGTCCTACAACAGACGGGTCATAATGTATTCTCAACGGGAGAACCTATGCATGAACCAGGAAGATCATGGTCCTACTCTGAATGCGTACAAAGGCCACGTATCATTCTAGAAAGAGGACACATGACGAGGATGCCCGACGATTCAATTTTGTCAGATCTCCTCCTTAACACCGATGGATGCCTAGCACATCACGGTGATTGTAAGTCTGAAACTTCTGTGGTAATCTGGACTCCACAAGATTACGACAGAAGATGCGACTATATTGACTTAAGTCGATATGATGCAATTATCGGGGACAACACCATTGTTATTCCCAGTACCCAGACTGCACTCGTTCTAACCAACGAAGAAGTTCCTAAAGCCATCAAATCATGCTTCAACGGCCCCGTTTTCCATACAACAACAGGCAATTACCTAATCTTGCCCGAATTCCCTAATGATAACAATATTCATGATATCATTAAGCGAGAATTCAAAAAGCTACCTCAAAAAGGTAGAACCAAAAGGGATGTTACTAAAGGTTCCAAACCATGCTCTTTCAAGTTCAACAAGGCATGGATGGAACAATTTCCCAAGTACCAGGAAGGCCCACTCTTTGTTTGCCCATACCCATTTCTACGCCCTATCTTAAGTTTCCCAGGCATTGCACAAACATGGGAAGAAGTTAGAAGACGGAAAGCTATCGATAATTCCTATAAACTATTAGATTTTGCTAAGCAACGTCCAATCGATTTCAAGTTCTTTTCGAAACAAGCAATTTCTATAAAGGAAATCGAAAGTATTTTGGAGAAATACGAAGTCAATGATGTAGAAGAAGCTTATGTGCTATATTATGCGTATAAAGAAATGATGGAGACAACAAAGCTTGCTATATCATATCTGAGTAACGACCAGCTCTTAGTGCTTATCTCACAACGACTGACATTTGAAGAATTTGATGCTAATTTAGCCAAGCAAACGGAAGAATCATACAGAGCGAGGTCAGAAGCTATAGCTTTTAAACTTGCTTTCAAAAGACACCCTGTAACAGCGTCACAGTCAGTACCATCCATAAATGAAGTCCTACAAGCATTCATCCTAGTGAAACCTTCAACAGGAGAACGTAAGATGCCTAGTAATTTAAGAACTATATCTCGTCAATTCCTTGAATTGGAAGAGGAATTACGTACGATTATCGCAAAGAAACCATCAGCAGACGATTTGGTACGAGATAAATGGTTCACTAAGCATCCTGAACCCAGAGGATTCACTCCAATAGACTTCGAGAGATACATTCACTACTTCTCGGACAATTATGGAATGAGATACGATTTCGACCTACGTACACCAGTACCTAGTGAGGAAGATCAACGAAGATTGTTTTATTTCTTTATTTCCATTTTGAAAGAGAAAGAGCTAGCACCGAGTAGTAAATCGTTTAAAGAGCGAGGTTTTGAAGGAGCACAACAACCATCAGTCACAGTAGAGATTAGTTCAATTGCGCCTGGAGCGACACTATCGCTGAGAGCTCCAGTGACAAAACCAACCCCTCCTAGTACAACTCCAGTACCAATAACAACTACCACCATTCAAACCTCTTCTTCGACTACTACCCTACCTACAACTCCAACTACTTCAAGGATTATAACAACAAAACCAAGAGAAAGAACGACAACAACTCCTATAACTTCTACTACAACAACAAAGAGGCCAACAACTACAACTTCCATAATTCCAAGAACATCAACAAAGAGACCGATGATCACCGAAAGTGCAAAGGCAATTAGTATCACTCTGAAGCCCAGCGCATCCAAAATTACTGAGGCAGAAAAAAGAGAGAACGTCCAAAGGCCAAGCAATGTAAAAGTGCAAATTCCCTTTGAAGAGAAATCCAGTCAGGAGACGGGAACTAATAGAGCATTTTTTATGAATGAGGACGGAAGCAAGATACATAACCTTAGCACGAAAAACGTACTTAGTCTAGATGAAAGGGATCTACAAACTAAAGCCAACTATGTTTCTCAGACTATAGAAAGCGAACAAATGACTCTTCACAACATTACTAGACGAATTGGTCAAGATCATTTACAATTCGCAGTACATGTATTCCAAGAAGACCTCAAGAAACATTTCGCTATTTCGTTTGAAACAGTCTGTGAGATCCAGAATAAGTATCTAGAACTTTGGAGATCTATTTTAGCAATTGAGCCAACGATAGCAATGCGAACTATTCTCTCAAGAGAAGATATAGCAGCAAGATTTGTTGGAGAACATGTTATCCACGTACACACATGTGTGAAGATCGAGCCAAAAACGATCTACTACAATCACACTGTTAACAACACGTGTTACCTGGAGACACCAATAAGGACAGCTGAGAACAACTTATTGTTCGCATCCCCAGGCTCAGCAGATCTATTACCGTCAGGTAAAGAAATCTCTTGCGAACACGTTCCTACGGACGTTTGGCAAGAAAATGGAGCATGGAAAGGCGTCAATGGTTCGATTGATGTGAGTCCTATGTCCATAATCGAAGGATTCTATCAATCAAAGGTTACACCTTTGAAGTTCACAGGAATTAACTTGTACAGTAACTTATCCTCAAGAACATCGTCAATGACTGCAGCTATAGCTTATGGAGTCAGCTTAGCTAGCATCAGACAGAATCACGCTCTTCATGTGATTCACAACGACCCAATTATATCAACAATGGTTAAAACTTTGAAGAAAGGAAGTAACTATGTGTCAACAGCACATACTTACATCAAGAAGTGGTATAACAACGTTGTCGACTTTATAATCGGAACGATTGAGAAAACCCTAGTAACCATTGGAATTGTCACCTGTCTTCTGATCGTGATAATTGCTGGTATAATTGCGTATAAACTGCATTTTGGGAAAATGAAAATACCAATAATGCACGTGTCAGGATCATCTGCACCTCTAGCACCACCATCGTACGAAGAAATGGTTGAATTAGTCTCTCAACCAGACCGCCCCATACCTAGAAGCGTGATGAAAGAGTATTTTCCTAATATTGTTTCATTTATTCCTTTGGCCATACCCTTGGTATGTAACGTCAACGCCAAGAAAGCGCATAAGGTAGAACTACCACTCATCTATCTCACCATAGATAACAAATTAGTTCTAACACTGTGGGACTCTGGTTCCTCCGTCTCATATGTAAGAGAATCAACTTTAGCTTACTTAGGGATCAAGGAGTATAAGACTAATTCAAGTACAGCAGTCACTGCAAACGGATCAACATTCAATTTACTGGGTAGCATTAAGCTCATCGTTGAAATAGCAGGCTACGAGATGGAGCACACCTTTCTTGTTTCAAAAGATAGCGAATGCCCATCGCCAGCATTGTTAGGATTAGATTTCATGAGAGCACTAGATGAAGTTGACATCATCACGACGCTCATGCCTTCAAAAGATGTCTTGCAAGTTGGAGAAAACACGTTACCACTGATGAAATACGATAAACTTATGAAAGCATTGAAAAAGACGAAGACCTTTATTAACTTAGTTAATTCTGATACAATCGTCTTAGAACCTCATGAAAATGCCAGCATAACGTTCAATCCAGGAAAGGAGATGAAATCAGACCAATGGCTGTACGTTGAATCTATTGTGAAAAACAACGAAGCTCAATGTATTCCAACGATTTGCAAATTAGAAAACGCAATACAGGTCACATTCATCAATACATCAAACGAAAGGATAAACATACCGGCTAACCAAGCACTCGGAAAAGCTGCTTTAGTCGACATCCCAGAGTTTGAAACCAACGAAGCATTGCAAGTACATATACCACCTGAAGCAAATTGGGAAGAAAACCTTCCAACCTTTCCTAAAGATTTCATGAAAGAATTAGACTTACGACAAGCTGATCTTAACACGGCACAGAAGATAGAACTCAAATCTATCATATTGAAGAACAAAGCCGCATTTCTGAACGAAGACAAGAACATTGGTCTTTTCGAAGGACCAGTAGAGCACTCCATACCGATCAGATCGGACATGGACATGCCCAAACCCAGAATTTTTCGTATTCCATTAGGAAAACAAGAAGAAGTGGAAAGACAAGTAAAAGAGATGTTAGAACAAGGTATAATAGAGACATCAACGTCTTTATTCAACAGCCCTGTTGTACTAGTCAAGAAGAAAGATGAAACTTTTCGTTTCGTCATCGACTTTCGAGCGCTTAATAGTGTGACTAGAAAGCAGACCTATGTCATTCCAACAATATCAGACATAGTAGATCTAGCTGCAGGAGCTCAGTATTTTTCTAACTTTGACCTTGTATCAGGATTCTTTCAAATCCCATTGAAAGAATCTGACAGACATCTTACTTCTTTTACAACCAACACAGGCACTTATCAGTATAGAAGGATGCCTATGGGATTGTGTGGGGCACCACACACCTTTCAAACAGCTGTAAGGTTTTTGCAATCAAAATGTCAGTGTAGACTATTCGTTTACCTAGACGATCTTTTAGTTATATCCGAAACAGCAGAACAGCATTTGAAAGACATTAACGAACTGTTAGAGAGAATCTCAGAACTGGGAATGAAAATAAAGTTAAAGAAGTGTACGTTCGCTTCGCGAGAAGTGAAGTTTTTAGGACTTATAGTAGGTAGAGAAGGAATAAAACCAGACCCTTCTAAGGTAGAAACCATCAAAAACTACCCAATACCCAGAACACCAACAGCAGTGCGAGGATTTTTGGGAATGGTAGGATTCTTTCGAAAATTTATCAAAAATTTCGCGCACATAGCCAGTCCTTTACACGATTTAACCAAAAACGACCAAGAATTCATTTGGTCAGAAAAAGAACAGAATGCTTTTGAAACCCTTAAGAACTTTCTAATCAAAGCACCAGTTTTGAAACCTCCCAAACCAAACCAAACGTTTATCATTGAAAGTGATGGCAGTAATATCGCCATCGGAGCAGTTTTGTTACAAGCCGAGAATCCCAAAGAGCCATTGAAAGATTTGCATCCAATAGCTTTTGCAAGCAGAAAACTGATAAAAGCTGAACGAAATTACGCACCAATCGAGATTGAAGCTCTCGGATTGATTTTTGCTTTAAACCAATTTAGAACTTACATCTTAGGCACCCATACTATCTGTATAACAGATCATAGACCCCTCACAAGCTTAATGAAAAGAAGAGATTTATTTGGACGACTAGCAAAGTTTCAGCTAGTCATCCAAGAGTTTGATATTGATATTAGATACAGAGAGGGTAGACTAAACAAAGTATGTGATGCTTTATCGAGATATATAGGTGATGAAGCAAATGACCCGAAACCCGAGAAACCAAAGAAGAAAGCTCAATCAAAAGTAGAGAAAGAGCCTGTAAAGATCAATTTCGTAGAAGCCAATGGTTTGAAAGAAATTCAACAATCCACACCTTGGATCAAAAGAACGATAGCAGAAATAGAGTATAGAGCATCTAGGAATAAGAATGTGAATGAAAGATACTGTGTAATAGAAAATATGCTTTATACTAAACCTACCACGAGTAGACCACATCCCGCTATCATTATTCCTAAAGACCATGAGATAACTCGAAAAATAATAGAATACTTTCACGTAGATCCAACCATCTGCGCACACTTAGGCATTCAAAAGACAAGAGACGCCATTTTGAGAAGGTTCTCTTGGACTAACATGCAAAACGAAATATCTGAGTATATCAAAAGATGCGTTAAGTGTGCACAGAGAAAGAAGAACCCTCATCAAATGACTGTTGAACCATGTGGTAGATTCGTAATACCTAGTAAACCTTTTGAACGAGTACATATGGACATAATGGGTCCATTCCCGCGTTCTAGTAGGAACAATCTATACGCTTTAACCATGCAAGATGCATTTAGTAAATTCAGTATCACAGTTGCTATCCCTGCAATTACAACAGAGATAGTGATAGATCGATTTTTGAAACATCTAGTATACATTTTCGGGCCCCCTGCACGTTTAATCACTGACAGAGGTTCGAACTTCATGTCATCTAAATTCACAGCAATATGTAAACAAAAAGGCATCAAGCATGAACCTACGTTACCCCATCAAAAGAATTCAAATGGTCAAATCGAAAGATTACATAGAACTTTGGAAGAATGCATTACCCATTACGTCAAAGAAGACCTTAGTGACTGGGACCTTTTCCTTCCCAAAGTCACATTTACTCTTAATACTATCCCAAGTTCTACTACTGGTATTTCACCATACATAGCCCTTTTTGGAAGAGATTGTCGTATGGCTTTCGACAACAACATGACTCAATCGAAAGAGAGTGAGAACGATAACGATAAGTTAGCTCAAAAAGTAATCGATACATTTATTCTGAATAAACTAAGCAAAACAACTTTAGCGAACTCTATGAAATATAACGAAAACAACAGAGTGAATGAGAGAGATATTAAGAAGGACGATCTTGTAATGATCGCAGTTAAGAATCTCAAACCAGGCCACAAACTCAGAAAGAGTTATGATGGACCTTTCAAAGTTGTCAAAGTCGAAGGAAGCTTAGTTCAAATCATGAACAACAATAACAAACTTCAAGACGTCCACAAGGACAACTTGAAGATATATTTAAGACCGGTCGATTACAACTTCAATACAAATGAAACAGCTAACGACGAAGCAGAATCAACTCACGAGACGACAGCCCAAACGAGGACAACACCAATCCATGCGAGACCTCAGCACGTGACATTACCACAACGATCGATACGGAACAACGAACATGCAATAACAGAGGAAGATGATGACATTGAAATCGTCTATGACAGCAAAGACGACGAGATCCTAGAAGAAGAGGATCCTAGGGACCCAACGTATGTCCCTCCATTTAATCTATAAAGAACAATCAGTTCACAAGTTTTGCATTCACAACAATTTATAAGAAATTTTCCATAAACAAAACCTACATACAAGGGATTTGAAGTTTTTGTAAAATAACTATAGTTAGGTTCAAAGAGTTAGACATACATCTACAGTAGAGAAGTTTAGTAAATGAGATGTTCAAGCTGTATCCTTGAGTCCATGAAGAGATCGTGAAAAGAAATAAACCCACAATTTCATTTCCACCTTCGGAAACAGTGGTTTTCTAATCCGATCAATGACTCGTTCTGAATCAAAGATACAGATAAATCCTCTAAAGCTAACTATCTCATAGACTGAAAATAAATTGTCTCAACTCCTAGATTCTAAAACTATGCAGTTACACCATCATCATAGCAAATCCATGTATTTCGGAAAAGTTTATTCATTTTAATTCAAATTATATGCAAAACTAGTGAATACTGATTGAGAACTTACCTTCTTCGCAATCTTTTGTAATTTTTAATTTTTATTCTATCTTATAAATAACAACAATGTAAAGTCCACATGCCTATAGTACCTTTGATGCGATGCCAACCTTTGCGAGGACGCAAATTTCTCAAAGGGGGGGGCACGTTCCATTCGGAATCTATAGACATGTAGACTATGTCATAGCCACAGAGTTAGAGTTAGGCATGGACGCAGAACAACCATATATAAACTAGCAGAGACAGTAGATCTCTGAGTTATTCTGAGATACACCGCTGAGCTGCTTCACCGCAGACTCATTCCAGAGTACTCCTAGAAGATGCCTATCACATCTTCTATGCTTATATTTATTATGTCTTAATGTATATCCATGTGTATGATCAAGTGTATCCTTTTATCCACCCTATCCTGAACTCTTGCTATTGAACCATTGTTACTTTAACTTCTAATAAACCTATATAATCTAAAGGAATGTTACTTACACCAAGGCAATTCTGTTACGCTCATATACCGCTACATGAGTTATCCCTCGGCAATACCATCGCTACCGTGATAACATGAGTGTGCCATTGATTCATTTAAACATGCAGAATCCATAACAGAACGGAATGCGAAACTGTTGGCACATTTTTCTTTATAAATCACACTAAAGACGCAGTCAGTGATTAGTACTCTCCGTTCACCTCGTTGATGAACGTAGAAGTTATACGTCACCCGAGCGAATGTATGAGACGAAGAATGTTCGATTCGGTTTAATTACCCAAGTTTGAGGTACTTTCTCATTCTGAGTCTCTGACTCAATAAGGGAAATTTTGGAAAGCTACTGAAAAGTGGCACTATGAGTGAAGACGTTGGGATTGATAGAGCCTTGGAATGCGAACCTGTTGGCACATTTTTCTTAATAAATCACACTAAAGACGCAGTCACTGATTAGTACTCTCCGTTCACCTCGTTGATGAACGTAGAAGTTATACGTCACCCGAGCGAATGTATGAGACGAAGAATGTTCGATTCGGTTTAATTACCCAAGTTTGAGGTACTTTCTCATTCTGAGTCACTGACTCAATAAGGGAAATTTTGGAAAGCTACTGAAAAGTGGCACTATGAGTGAAGACGTTGGGATTGATAGAGCCTTGGAATGCGAACCTGTTGGCACATTTTTCTTAATAAATCACACTAAAGACGCAGTCACTGATTAGTACTCTCCGTTCACCTCGTTGATGAACGTAGAAGTTATACGTCACCCGAGCGAATGTATGAGACGAAGAATGTTCGATTCGGTTTAATTACCCAAGTTTGAGGTACTTTCTCATTCTGAGTCTCTGACTCAATAAGGGAAATTTTGGAAAGCTACTGAAAAGTGGCACTATGAGTGAAGACGTTGGGATTGATAGAGCCTTGGAATGCGAACCTGTTGGCATATTTTTTTTTATAAATCACACTAAAGACGCAGTCACTGATTAGTACTCTCCGTTCACCTCGTTGATGAACGTAGAAGTTATACGTCACCCGAGCGAATGTATGAGACGAAGAATGTTCGATTCGGTTTAATTACCCAAGTTTGAGGTACTTTCTCATTCTGAGTCTCTGACTCAATAAGGGAAATTTTGGAAAGCTACTGAAAAGTGGCACTATGAGTGAAGACGTTGGGATTGATAGAGCCTTGGAATGCGAAACTGTTGGCACATTTTTCTTTATAAATCACACTAAAGACGCAGTCAGTGATTAGTACTCTCCGTTCACCTCGTTGACGAACGTAGAAGTTATACGTCACCCGAGCGAATGTATGAGACGAAGAATGTTCGATTTGGTTTAATTACCCAAGTTTGAGGTACTTCGTTCCATTCGGAATCTATAGACATGTAGACTATGTCATAGCCACAGAGTTAGAGTTAGGCATGGACGCAGAACAACCATATATAAACTAGCAGAGACAGTAGATCTCTGAGTTATTCTGAGATACACCGCTGAGCTGCTTCACCGCAGACTCATTCCAGAGTACTCCTAGAAGATGCCTATCACATCTTCTATGCTTATATTTATTATGTCTTAATGTATATCCATGTGTATGATCAAGTGTATCCTTTTATCCACCCTATCCTGAACTCTTGCTATTGAACCATTGTTACTTTAACTTCTAATAAACCTATATAATCTAAAGGAATGTTACTTACACCAAGGCAATTCTGTTACGCTCATATACCGCTACATGAGTTATCCCTCGGCAATACCATCGCTACCGTGATAACATGAGTGTGCCATTGATTCATTTAAACATGCAGAATCCATAACAGAACGTGGAGGTTCCACCTCGAATCAAACCTTTGGTTTGAAGGAAACTCGATTCTATTCAACAATCATATCCAACGACTTTTGCAACATTAGGTTAACCGTTCATGATGAACAATTCCTGTTTTGTTATTTTCCCCGAACTTTTCCCACTTTTAAGATCTAAAAGTCTGAATATTCTGTTCATTATGCTCATTCCATCTCACAGTTAACCGGCTCACTTGGTTCAATTTCATTTTACCATCTAAGAGGCAAAAGACTGTGACGGAGTGGGAACCCTCACAGATCCTTATATTTTGAGAACTAAGGTACCATCAGAACCAAGAAGCTTAACTAAGTACCTCACGTATTTTCTGGAGTTATCGCTGACCTGACAAAAGTGCACTAAGTTGTCAGAGAACTAAAACCTAGAGGACTTGTCTTTCTAACCGACAACTCATATTTCGACACAAACTCCGTCAAGATTCAGACAAAAACATACACGGTTATTAAGATGAGGTTTATGTTCTATAGTTAGCAAAGCGCGCCAATTTTGTTACAATATCATCATTATTCGGGAGAATTATCTATGATTTGAGCTCTATTTCATCTCCAATGTTCAAGTTGCAAGGAAGTGCGCTTTGGTCCTCCAAGTCAAGCCACTACCGTAGTCCATCCCATCTCACATTTTAATTGCCAAACAGCCTCGTTGTTGAATAGATGATTGGAAAAAGGAACATTTTTCTTCATTGAGAACCCGATTGATCTCCGGTCCTTCTTCAAAATGTATGAAACGAACGTCATGTTCCAGAGAACATTTCCTACCATAAAGCACTTGATCGCACTGGACCCTCATTACTACTCTTTCATAATGCCTCAAACTCAATCTTTCTCATAGTATTTCGTCTTTCTCGTGAATGTATTTTCCGCTTGCTAAGTTGACTACGGTATTGAAAAAAAAAAAAAGATCAGAGAGACCGAGTCAATTGCGAACAAAGTTCATTTCATTCAAGTTAGTATACTGTAGGAATTCAAGAAGCGCAATAGTTTTATATATTTATTCGAATAAGAAAAAAAAAATAATAATACAAATTGCGTAAAATAAGGGGAGTAATAAAATGAATTACAAGTAAAAACTAATGGTCAAGAGGTAAAAGAAAAAAACATATGTGTGCAAGCACACATACGAAAAAAAAAAAAAACCCTCTTGATCATCAGGTCGGTTCCCTAATGGAACCGACGAGGCAGTTGGTGGGGCAAGGAGCCCGACGGACCATACCGGTCACGCCGCTCCCGCATCTTAGTTAGATGCTCCCCAAGGTTGCGCCTCTGGCACTCGTCCAGATGGCGGTAGAGCCCTTTTTCATGCTCTACCCAGCCATCGAAGGCTACCTTGAGGAGCTTTATCATCTCCATAAAATCTTCGGAGGAGCAGGTATATGCCTGCTCACAACCGAAGATTTCCCCCTTATCTGCATACCTGTGGCTCAGGATATGCCTCCTGAAGCCATCGTCAGCCGATAGCGCCTCCGCCATAGGCGCCCCATCTTCACCAAAGCTCTCAGCCTTCAACATTCCACCGAAGAAGATGAAAATGTCGCTTATAAACTGGAAAGGTACTCATTACTCCATTAAAAGAATTTTTCTTCAGGCAACTTACAAATCTCAACATTTCTGTTGCATGGATATTAATGCCATGCTCGTATTCTCTCTCAAGTATGATACTCTGCAGATGCAGAAGTACAGTCTGCATAGACATGTACACCTCGAGGAGCATGTTGAGAAGGAGAGAGAGAAAGAGAGAGAGAGAGAGAGGAAGAAAAAGAACTTCTTCTTAAGCCACAAAAGTTTGAGCGAGACACTGAAATAAAGCATTATGTATATTATAAGAGTTTAGACATTATAGATTTTTGATGATAGATAAATCGAGATTAGAGCTGTCTTAGAAAGATAGAGAGAAAAATACGGTAGAGGCGGGATCTAGACTCGCCCAGGCCCTGATCAGCCCTGTCACACTACCCCTCCAGACTGCTTTACTGAGCAGTCATCTAGCTAATTCAGCAACTTTTCGCATTTTCACCAAACTTCAAGCCGTACCCGTACATTCATCACAAGAACCAGGTATCTAAATCAACAGTGAGAGGCACGTGAAAGAAACATCGTTCACGTAACTCGACACGCTCGGTTCTTTCGAACCAGAAGGTCGATAACGCCTAGTTCAAGTGGAAGAGTACAATCGAGAACCACGAAAATATCGGATCATACCGATACACCAATTAATAATCCTAAATCTCTTAGACCGAGAACAACACGACCACAGTTCAAATTCGAAGACTCCGACGAAGACGCCATACCGTACCACAGTCCGACGGAAGAGGACGATCCTTCCTACGAACCGGAAAGCAACCACTCGGACCTGACAAAAAGGGAAGACGCACCTGTCAACATAACCGGCGAAGACACACCGATACCGGAAACACAAGTACGCCCGATTTCTAATTCAAAAATTTTAACATCTGAACTTTCTAAAAGCCAACAGGCAACGAAAAAGAAATCACCCTTTTCTAATATCATTGATAGAGTCAGAAAGACTCTAGTCAACCTTTCACCAAAAACACCGGAAGAAAGAAGAAAGGAAGTCGAGAGAATCAAAAAGACCTATTTGGACAAAGTGAGAAGGAGTATAGAAGAGAGTTCTAATAAAGACGTAGCTCTCCCCAAAACAGCTCTGAGAACTACGCCAGCCCGTGAATTTATAAGAGGTCGAGGTTTTTACACCCCACTTTCGACCTCAACTCCTAATCTTTTTCACAACTCACAAGCTTCGAGCGCAGAACGCGCTCACCAAAACAAAAACCTTCCTCTTGATATCACCCCACTTTCATCCAATTCTTCCAACTCTCCCACATCCGAATTTTCAATTAAAAGTATAGAAACAATAAATTTATCAGATAAAAGTGTTGAGGATCAAACAAATACTAACAAAAATATCCTCAACACAAACCAAGAAAAATTGGGAGAGAAAGAACTAACGGATAAGAGAGAAGCAATAGCGAAGAAAGAGAAAAGCAAGGTTTCCAAAGAAAAAATGGCAGAAAACCCTAGAACACTGCCAGGAGCAGGCAGGCAGGCAATAGCTACTGCCGTTTCTCAACATTGTCCAATTTATGATGGGAATACAAGTTTTCGCGAGTTCATCAGTACTTTCAACAATTTTGGTAACGCCCTCGGATTAGCAAATCCGGAGCGTATAATGTTGTTGCCTATGCTTTTGAAAGACCCAACAGCCCAAGAAGCAATGGCAAAAGTACCATCAGCTATCAAAGAACTTGGACCCTACGAAACCTTACTTTCTAAATTGTGTGAATACATCTGTCCCGAGAGTCAACGTGAAAACACTGTCATGAGGCTCCAAAACATGAAGCAAGGAGAACAAACCGTTCGAACATTCGCAAGAAAGTTGAGAGTACAGGGTCGAATGGGATTTCCCGAAGACGATCCTCATAAAGATTACATCTTGCGTATGACTTTTCTACGTGGACTTAACCCCAACATTCAAGCAGCAGTTAGAAGGATGAAACCATTAACATTTAATGATGCCGTAGAGCATGCTGAAGGGGAGGAAGCCATCCAACCTCCAGAAAACACCATATTGGTTAACGCAGTGGAAAGAATGTTTAATTCACAAACAACGGATAGAAACGGAGAAACAGTGTCAAGACCACGTCAAGATTGGAATAATCGTGGATACAATTACGGCAACGGTAGAAACAACAACTATCGTAGAAGTCAGTCTCGACAACGAAGTCAGAGACAAGGTACGATTAACGGTAATTATTATCGAAAAAACGATAATAACCAAAATGGTAATCGTAAAGTACGGTTTCAGGGTCGATCAAATTTCAATCGATCTAGAAACCAAAGTCAGGAAAGACCTAGAGATCAAAACAATAGAAACAAGGGATACAGGAAAGTTAATACTCTCTCACTACTTTCCCCTTTGACCATCACTATTGCTCTAGCCCTGGCGACTGTTTTCTACATTCCATGTGCTCATGCATATCAAATTTGCACAAAGGCGAGAGGAGGTGTTTTGTTGACGCCTCCACCGCTACGCAAATGTACTCAAAGTGAGCCCGAGCATGTAATTAAAACATCAATCCATCTTTATACTCGGAATTCTACAGCTCACGAATGGGATGCATGGCGATGCACCAAAGAAGTACATGAAATATGCATCAGAGATCTGTTCTTTCTAAGAGATTCCAATCACACGATTAGAGCAGTCGAGCCACTACAAACACAAGAATGTAGAGACATAGTGAGAGACAGAAAATACAAAGACCAAGTCCTACAACAGACGGGTCATAATGTATTCTCAACGGGAGAACCTATGCATGAACCAGGAAGATCATGGTCCTACTCTGAATGCGTACAAAGGCCACGTATCATTCTAGAAAGAGGACACATGACGAGGATGCCCGACGATTCAATTTTGTCAGATCTCCTCCTTAACACCGATGGATGCCTAGCACATCACGGTGATTGTAAGTCTGAAACTTCTGTGGTAATCTGGACTCCACAAGATTACGACAGAAGATGCGACTATATTGACTTAAGTCGATATGATGCAATTATCGGGGACAACACCATTGTTATTCCCAGTACCCAGACTGCACTCGTTCTAACCAACGAAGAAGTTCCTAAAGCCATCAAATCATGCTTCAACGGCCCCGTTTTCCATACAACAACAGGCAATTACCTAATCTTGCCCGAATTCCCTAATGATAACAATATTCATGATATCATTAAGCGAGAATTCAAAAAGCTACCTCAAAAAGGTAGAACCAAAAGGGATGTTACTAAAGGTTCCAAACCATGCTCTTTCAAGTTCAACAAGGCATGGATGGAACAATTTCCCAAGTACCAGGAAGGCCCACTCTTTGTTTGCCCATACCCATTTCTACGCCCTATCTTAAGTTTCCCAGGCATTGCACAAACATGGGAAGAAGTTAGAAGACGGAAAGCTATCGATAATTCCTATAAACTATTAGATTTTGCTAAGCAACGTCCAATCGATTTCAAGTTCTTTTCGAAACAAGCAATTTCTATAAAGGAAATCGAAAGTATTTTGGAGAAATACGAAGTCAATGATGTAGAAGAAGCTTATGTGCTATATTATGCGTATAAAGAAATGATAGAGACAACAAAGCTTGCTATATCATATCTGAGTAACGACCAGCTCTTAGTGCTTATCTCACAACGACTGACATTTGAAGAATTTGATGCTAATTTAGCCAAGCAAACGGAAGAATCATACAGAGCGAGGTCAGAAGCTATAGCTTTTAAACTTGCTGTCAAAAGACACCCTGTAACAGCGTCACAGTCAGTACCATCCATAAATGAAGTCCTACAAGCATTCATCCTAGTGAAACCTTCAACAGGAGAACGTAAGATGCCTAGTAATTTAAGAACTATATCTCGTCAATTCCTTGAATTGGAAGAGGAATTACGTACGATTATCGCAAAGAAACCATCAGCAGACGATTTGGTACGAGATAAATGGTTCACTAAGCATCCTGAACCCAGAGGATTCACTCCAATAGACTTCGAGAGATACATTCACTACTTCTCGGACAATTATGGAATGAGATACGATTTCGACCTACGTACACCAGTACCTAGTGAGGAAGATCAACGAAGATTGTTTTATTTCTTTATTTCCATTTTGGAAGAGAAAGAGCTAGCACCGAGTAGTAAATCGTTTAAAGAGCGAGGTTTTGAAGGAGCACAACAACCATCAGTCACAGTAGAGATTAGTTCAATTGCGCCTGGAGCGACACTATCGCTGAGAGCTCCAGTGACAAAACCAACCCCTCCTAGTACAACTCCAGTACCAATAACAACTACCACCATTCAAACCTCTTCTTCGACTACTACCCTACCTACAACTCCAACTACTTCAAGGATTATAACAACAAAACCAAGAGAAAGAACGACAACAACTCCTATAACTTCTACTACAACAACAAAGAGGCCAACAACTACAACTTCCATAATTCCAAGAACATCAACAAAGAGACCGATGATCACCGAAAGTGCAAAGGCAATTAGTATCACTCTGAAGCCCAGCGCATCCAAAATTACTGAGGCAGAAAAAAGAGAGAACGTCCAAAGGCCAAGCAATGTAAAAGTGCAAATTCCCTTTGAAGAGAAATCCAGTCAGGAGACGGGAACTAATAGAGCATTTTTTATGAATGAGGACGGAAGCAAGATACATAACCTTAGCACGAAAAACGTACTTAGTCTAGATGAAAGGGATCTACAAACTAAAGCCAACTATGTTTCTCAGACTATAGAAAGCGAACAAATGACTCTTCACAACATTACTAGACGAATTGGTCAAGATCATTTACAATTCGCAGTACATGTATTCCAAGAAGACCTCAAGAAACATTTCGCTATTTCGTTTGAAACAGTCTGTGAGATCCAGAATAAGTATCTAGAACTTTGGAGATCTATTTTAGCAATTGAGCCAACGATAGCAATGCGAACTATTCTCTCAAGAGAAGATATAGCAGCAAGATTTGTTGGAGAACATGTTATCCACGTACACACATGTGTGAAGATCGAGCCAAAAACGATCTACTACAATCACACTGTTAACAACACGTGTTACCTGGAGACACCAATAAGGACAGCTGAGAACAACTTATTGTTCGCATCCCCAGGCTCAGCAGATCTATTACCGTCAGGTAAAGAAATCTCTTGCGAACACGTTCCTACGGACGTTTGGCAAGAAAATGGAGCATGGAAAGGCGTCAATGGTTCGATTGATGTGAGTCCTATGTCCATAATCGAAGGATTCCATCAATCAAAGGTTACACCTTTGAAGTTCACAGGAATTAACTTGTACAGTAACTTATCCTCAAGAACATCGTCAATGACTGCAGCTATAGCTTATGGAGTCAGCTTAGCTAGCATCAGACAGAATCACGCTCTTCATGTGATTCACAACGACCCAATTATATCAACAATGGTTAAAACTTTGAAGAAAGGAAGTAACTATGTGTCAACAGCACATACTTACATCAAGAAGTGGTATAACAACGTTGTCGACTTTATAATCGGAACGATTGAGAAAACCCTAGTAACCATTGGAATTGTCACCTGTCTTCTGATCGTGATAATTGCTGGTATAATTGCGTATAAACTGCATTTTGGGAAAATGAAAATACCAATAATGCACGTGTCAGGATCATCTGCACCTCTAGCACCACCATCGTACGAAGAAATGGTTGAATTAGTCTCTCAACCAGACCGCCCCATACCTAGAAGCGTGATGAAAGAGTATTTTCCTAATATTGTTTCATTTATTCCTTTGGCCATACCCTTGGTATGTAACGTCAACGCCAAGAAAGCGCATAAGGTAGAACTACCACTCATCTATCTCACCATAGATAACAAATTAGTTCTAACACTGTGGGACTCTGGTTCCTCCGTCTCATATGTAAGAGAATCAACTTTAGCTTACTTAGGGATCAAGGAGTATAAGACTAATTCAAGTACAGCAGTCACTGCAAACGGATCAACATTCAATTTACTGGGTAGCATTAAGCTCATCGTTGAAATAGCAGGCTACGAGATGGAGCACACCTTTCTTGTTTCAAAAGATAGCGAATGCCCATCGCCAGCATTGTTAGGATTAGATTTCATGAGAGCACTAGATGAAGTTGACATCATCACGACGCTCATGCCTTCAAAAGATGTCTTGCAAGTTGGAGAAAACACGTTACCACTGATGAAATACGATAAACTTATGAAAGCATTGAAAAAGACGAAGACCTTTATTAACTTAGTTAATTCTGATACAATCGTCTTAGAACCTCATGAAAATGCCAGCATAACGTTCAATCCAGGAAAGGAGATGAAATCAGACCAATGGCTGTACGTTGAATCTATTGTGAAAAACAACGAAGCTCAATGTATTCCAACGATTTGCAAATTAGAAAACGCAATACAGGTCACATTCATCAATACATCAAACGAAAGGATAAACATACCGGCTAACCAAGCACTCGGAAAAGCTGCTTTAGTCGACATCCCAGAGTTTGAAACCAACGAAGCATTGCAAGTACATATACCACCTGAAGCAAATTGGGAAGAAAACCTTCCAACCTTTCCTAAAGATTTCATGAAAGAATTAGACTTACGACAAGCTGATCTTAACACGGCACAGAAGATAGAACTCAAATCTATCATATTGAAGAACAAAGCCGCATTTCTGAACGAAGATAAGAACATTGGTCTTTTCGAAGGACCAGTAGAGCACTCCATACCGATCAGATCGGACATGGACATGCCCAAACCCAGAATTTTTCGTATTCCATTAGGAAAACAGGAAGAAGTGGAAAGACAAGTAAAAGAGATGTTAGAACAAGGTATAATAGAGACATCAACGTCTTTATTCAACAGCCCTGTTGTACTAGTCAAGAAGAAAGATGAAACTTTTCGTTTCGTCATCGACTTTCGAGCGCTTAATAGTGTGACTAGAAAGCAGACCTATGTCATTCCAACAATATCAGACATAGTAGATCTAGCTGCAGGAGCTCAGTATTTTTCTAACTTTGACCTTGTATCAGGATTCTTTCAAATCCCATTGAAAGAATCTGACAGACATCTTACTTCTTTTACAACCAACACAGGCACTTATCAGTATAGAAGGATGCCTATGGGATTGTGTGGGGCACCACACACCTTTCAAACAGCTGTAAGGTTTTTGCAATCAAAATGTCAGTGTAGACTATTCGTTTACCTAGACGATCTTTTAGTTATATCCGAAACAGCAGAACAGCATTTGAAAGACATTAACGAACTGTTAGAGAGAATCTCAGAACTGGGAATGAAAATAAAGTTAAAGAAGTGTACGTTCGCTTCGCGAGAAGTGAAGTTTTTAGGACTTATAGTAGGTAGAGAAGGAATAAAACCAGACCCTTCTAAGGTAGAAACCATCAAAAACTACCCAATACCCAGAACACCAACAGCAGTGCGAGGATTTTTGGGAATGGTAGGATTCTTTCGAAAATTTATCAAAAATTTCGCGCACATAGCCAGTCCTTTACACGATTTAACCAAAAACGACCAAGAATTCATTTGGTCAGAAAAAGAACAGAATGCTTTTGAAACCCTTAAGAACTTTCTAATCAAAGCACCAGTTTTGAAACCTCCCAAACCAAACCAAACGTTTATCATTGAAAGTGATGGCAGTAATATCGCCATCGGAGCAGTTTTGTTACAAGCCGAGAATCCCAAAGAGCCATTGAAAGATTTGCATCCAATAGCTTTTGCAAGCAGAAAACTGATAAAAGCTGAACGAAATTACGCACCAATCGAGATTGAAGCTCTCGGATTGATTTTTGCTTTAAACCAATTTAGAACTTACATCTTAGGCACCCATACTATCTGTATAACAGATCATAGACCCCTCACAAGCTTAATGAAAAGAAGAGATTTATTTGGACGACTAGCAAAGTTTCAGCTAGTCATCCAAGAGTTTGATATTGATATTAGATACAGAGAGGGTAGACTAAACAAAGTATGTGATGCTTTATCGAGATATATAGGTGATGAAGCAAATGACCCGAAACCCGAGAAACCAAAGAAGAAAGCTCAATCAAAAGTAGAGAAAGAGCCTGTAAAGATCAATTTCGTAGAAGCCAATGGTTTGAAAGAAATTCAACAATCCACACCTTGGATCAAAAGAACGATAGCAGAAATAGAGTATAGAGCATCTAGGAATAAGAATGTGAATGAAAGATACTGTGTAATAGAAAATATGCTTTATACTAAACCTACCACGAGTAGACCACATCCCGCTATCATTATTCCTAAAGACCATGAGATAACTCGAAAAATAATAGAATACTTTCACGTAGATCCAACCATCTGCGCACACTTAGGCATTCAAAAGACAAGAGACGCCATTTTGAGAAGGTTCTCTTGGACTAACATGCAAAACGAAATATCTGAGTATATCAAAAGATGCGTTAAGTGTGCACAGAGAAAGAAGAACCCTCATCAAATGACTGTTGAACCATGTGGTAGATTCGTAATACCTAGTAAACCTTTTGAACGAGTACATATGGACATAATGGGTCCATTCCCGCGTTCTAGTAGGAACAATCTATACGCTTTAACCATGCAAGATGCATTTAGTAAATTCAGTATCACAGTTGCTATCCCTGCAATTACAACAGAGATAGTGATAGATCGATTTTTGAAACATCTAGTATACATTTTCGGGCCCCCTGCACGTTTAATCACTGACAGAGGTTCGAACTTCATGTCATCTAAATTCACAGCAATATGTAAACAAAAAGGCATCAAGCATGAACCTACGTTACCCCATCAAAAGAATTCAAATGGTCAAATCGAAAGATTACATAGAACTTTGGAAGAATGCATTACCCATTACGTCAAAGAAGACCTTAGTGACTGGGACCTTTTCCTTCCCAAAGTCACATTTACTCTTAATACTATCCCAAGTTCTACTACTGGTATTTCACCATACATAGCCCTTTTTGGAAGAGATTGTCGTATGGCTTTCGACAACAACATGACTCAATCGAAAGAGAGTGAGAACGATAACGATAAGTTAGCTCAAAAAGTAATCGATACATTTATTCTGAATAAACTAAGCAAAACAACTTTAGCGAACTCTATGAAATATAACGAAAACAACAGAGTGAATGAGAGAGATATTAAGAAGGACGATCTTGTAATGATCGCAGTTAAGAATCTCAAACCAGGCCACAAACTCAGAAAGAGTTATGATGGACCTTTCAAAGTTGTCAAAGTCGAAGGAAGCTTAGTTCAAATCATGAACAACAATAACAAACTTCAAGACGTCCACAAGGACAACTTGAAGATATATTTAAGACCGGTCGATTACAACTTCAATACAAATGAAACAGCTAACGACGAAGCAGAATCAACTCACGAGACGACAGCCCAAACGAGGACAAAACCAATCCATGCGAGACCTCAGCACGTGACATTACCACAACGATCGATACGGAACAACGAACATGCAATAACAGAGGAAGATGATGACATTGAAATCGTCTATGACAGCAAAGACGACGAGATCCTAGAAGAAGAGGATCCTAGGGACCCAACGTATGTCCCTCCATTTAATCTATAAAGAACAATCAGTTCACAAGTTTTGCATTCACAACAATTTATAAGAAATTTTCCATAAACAAAACCTACATACAAGGGATTTGAAGTTTTTGTAAAATAACTATAGTTAGGTTCAAAGAGTTAGACATACATCTACAGTAGAGAAGTTTAGTAAATGAGATGTTCAAGCTGTATCCTTGAGTCCATGAAGAGATCGTGAAAAGAAATAAACCCACAATTTCATTTCCACCTTCGGAAACAGTGGTTTTCTAATCCGATCAATGACTCGTTCTGAATCAAAGATACAGATAAATCCTCTAAAGCTAACTATCTCATAGACTGAAAATAAATTGTCTCAACTCCTAGATTCTAAAACTATGCAGTTACACCATCATCATAGCAAATCCATGTATTTCGGAAAAGTTTATTCATTTTAATTCAAATTATATGCAAAACTAGTGAATACTGATTGAGAACTTACCTTCTTCGCAATCTTTTGTAATTTTTAATTTTTATTCTATCTTATAAATAACAACAATGTAAAGTCCACATGCCTATAGTACCTTTGATGCGATGCCAACCTTTGCGAGGACGCAAATTTCTCAAAGGGGGGGGGCACGTTCCATTCGGAATCTATAGACATGTAGACTATGTCATAGCCACAGAGTTAGAGTTAGGCATGGACGCAGAACAACCATATATAAACTAGCAGAGACAGTAGATCTCTGAGTTATTCTGAGATACACCGCTGAGCTGCTTCACCGCAGACTCATTCCAGAGTACTCCTAGAAGATGCCTATCACATCTTCTATGCTTATATTTATTATGTCTTAATGTATATCCATGTGTATGATCAAGTGTATCCTTTTATCCACCCTATCCTGAACTCTTGCTATTGAACCATTGTTACTTTAACTTCTAATAAACCTATATAATCTAAAGGAATGTTACTTACACCAAGGCAATTCTGTTACGCTCATATACCGCTACATGAGTTATCCCTCGGCAATACCATCGCTACCGTGATAACATGAGTGTGCCATTGATTCATTTAAACATGCAGAATCCATAACAGAACGACTTTCTCATTCTGAGTCTCTGACTCAATAAGGGAAATTTTGGAAAGCTACTGAAAAGTGGCACTATGAGTGAAGACGTTGGGATTGATAGAGCCTTGGAATGCGAAACTGTTGGCACATTTTTCTTTATAAATCACACTAAAGACGCAGTCAGTGATTAGTACTCTCCGTTCACCTCGTTGACGAACGTAGAAGTTATACGTCACCCGAGCGAATGTATGAGACGAAGAATGTTCGATTCGGTTTAATTACCCAAGTTTGAGGTACTTTCTCATTCTGAGTCTCTGACTCAATAAGGGAAATTTTGGAAAGCTACTGAAAAGTGGCACTATGAGTGAAGACGTTGGGATTGATAGAGCCTTGGATTGCGAAACTGTTGGCACATTTTTCTTTATAAATCACACTAAAGACGCAGTCAGTGATTAGTACTCTCCGTTCACCTCGTTGACGAACGTAGAAGTTATACGTCACCCGAGCGAATGTATGAGACGAAGAATGTTCGATTCGGTTTAATTACCCAAGTTTGAGGTACTTTCTCATTCTGAGTCTCTGACTCAATAAGGGAAATTTTGGAAAGCTACTGAAAAGTGGCACTATGAGTGAAGACGTTGGGATTGATAGAGCCTTGGATTGCGAAACTGTTGGCACATTTTTCTTTATAAATCACACTAAAGACGCAGTCAGTGATTAGTACTCTCCGTTCACCTCGTTGACGAACGTAGAAGTTATACGTCACCCGAGCGAATGTATGAGACGAAGAATGTTCGATTCGGTTTAATTACCCAAGTTTGAGGTACTTTCTCATTCTGAGTCTCTGACTCAATAAGGGAAATTTTGGAAAGCTACTGAAAAGTGGCACTATGAGTGAAGACGTTGGGATTGATAGAGCCTTGGAATGCGAACCTGTTGGCACATTTTTCTTAATAAATCACACTAAAGACGCAGTCACTGATTAGTACTCTCCGTTCACCTCGTTGATGAACGTAGAAGTTATACGTCACCCGAGCGAATGTATGAGACGAAGAATGTTCGATTCGGTTTAATTACCCAAGTTTGAGGTACTTTCTCATTCTGAGTCTCTGACTCAATAAGGGAAATTTTGGAAAGCTACTGAAAAGTGGCACTATGAGTGAAGACGTTGGGATTGATAGAGCCTTGGAATGCGAACCTGTTGGCACATTTTTCTTAATAAATCACACTAAAGACGCAGTCACTGATTAGTACTCTCCGTTCACCTCGTTGATGAACGTAGAAGTTATACGTCACCCGAGCGAATGTATGAGACGAAGAATGTTCGATTCGGTTTAATTACCCAAGTTTGAGGTACTTTCTCATTCTGAGTCACTGACTCAATAAGGGAAATTTTGGAAAGCTACTGAAAAGTGGCACTATGAGTGAAGACGTTGGGATTGATAGAGCCTTGGAATGCGAAACTGTTGGCACATTTTTCTTTATAAATCACACTAAAGACGCAGTCAGTGATTAGTACTCTCCGTTCACCTCGTTGACGAACGTAGAAGTTATACGTCACCCGAGCGAATGTATGAGACGAAGAATGTTCGATTCGGTTTAATTACCCAAGTTTGAGGTACTTTCTCATTCTGAGTCTCTGACTCAATAAGGGAAATTTTGGAAAGCTACTGAAAAGTGGCACTATGAGTGAAGACGTTGGGATTGATAGAGCCTTGGATTGCGAAACTGTTGGCACATTTTTCTTTATAAATCACACTAAAGACGCAGTCAGTGATTAGTACTCTCCGTTCACCTCGTTGACGAACGTAGAAGTTATACGTCACCCGAGCGAATGTATGAGACGAAGAATGTTCGATTCGGTTTAATTACCCAAGTTTGAGGTACTTTCTCATTCTGAGTCTCTGACTCAATAAGGGAAATTTTGGAAAGCTACTGAAAAGTGGCACTATGAGTGAAGACGTTGGGATTGATAGAGCCTTGGAATGCGAACCTGTTGGCACATTTTTCTTAATAAATCACACTAAAGACGCAGTCACTGATTAGTACTCTCCGTTCACCTCGTTGATGAACGTAGAAGTTATACGTCACCCGAGCGAATGTATGAGACGAAGAATGTTCGATTCGGTTTAATTACCCAAGTTTGAGGTACTTTCTCATTCTGAGTCTCTGACTCAATAAGGGAAATTTTGGAAAGCTACTGAAAAGTGGCACTATGAGTGAAGACGTTGGGATTGATAGAGCCTTGGAATGCGAACCTGTTGGCACATTTTTCTTAATAAATCACACTAAAGACGCAGTCACTGATTAGTACTCTCCGTTCACCTCGTTGATGAACGTAGAAGTTATACGTCACCCGAGCGAATGTATGAGACGAAGAATGTTCGATTCGGTTTAATTACCCAAGTTTGAGGTACTTTCTCATTCTGAGTCACTGACTCAATAAGGGAAATTTTGGAAAGCTACTGAAAAGTGGCACTATGAGTGAAGACGTTGGGATTGATAGAGCCTTGGAATGCGAACCTGTTGGCACATTTTTCTTAATAAATCACACTAAAGACGCAGTCACTGATTAGTACTCTCCGTTCACCTCGTTGATGAACGTAGAAGTTATACGTCACCCGAGCGAATGTATGAGACGAAGAATGTTCGATTCGGTTTAATTACCCAAGTTTGAGGTACTTTCTCATTCTGAGTCACTGACTCAATAAGGGAAATTTTGGAAAGCTACTGAAAAGTGGCACTATGAGTGAAGACGTTGGGATTGATAGAGCCTTGGAATGCGAAACTGTTGGCACATTTTTCTTTATAAATCACACTAAAGACGCAGTCAGTGATTAGTACTCTCCGTTCACCTCGTTGACGAACGTAGAAGTTATACGTCACCCGAGCGAATGTATGAGACGAAGAATGTTCGATTCGGTTTAATTACCCAAGTTTGAGGTACTTTCTCATTCTGAGTCTCTGACTCAATAAGGGAAATTTTGGAAAGCTACTGAAAAGTGGCACTATGAGTGAAGACGTTGGGATTGATAGAGCCTTGGAATGCGAACCTGTTGGCACATTTTTCTTAATAAATCACACTAAAGACGCAGTCACTGATTAGTACTCTCCGTTCACCTCGTTGATGAACGTAGAAGTTATACGTCACCCGAGCGAATGTATGAGACGAAGAATGTTCGATTCGGTTTAATTACCCAAGTTTGAGGTACTTTCTCATTCTGAGTCTCTGACTCAATAAGGGAAATTTTGGAAAGCTACTGAAAAGTGGCACTATGAGTGAAGACGTTGGGATTGATAGAGCCTTGGAATGCGAACCTGTTGGCACATTTTTCTTAATAAATCACACTAAAGACGCAGTCACTGATTAGTACTCTCCGTTCACCTCGTTGATGAACGTAGAAGTTATACGTCACCCGAGCGAATGTATGAGACGAAGAATGTTCGATTCGGTTTAATTACCCAAGTTTGAGGTACTTTCTCATTCTGAGTCACTGACTCAATAAGGGAAATTTTGGAAAGCTACTGAAAAGTGGCACTATGAGTGAAGACGTTGGGATTGATAGAGCCTTGGAATGCGAACCTGTTGGCACATTTTTCTTAATAAATCACACTAAAGACGCAGTCACTGATTAGTACTCTCCGTTCACCTCGTTGATGAACGTAGAAGTTATACGTCACCCGAGCGAATGTATGAGACGAAGAATGTTCGATTCGGTTTAATTACCCAAGTTTGAGGTACTTTCTCATTCTGAGTCTCTGACTCAATAAGGGAAATTTTGGAAAGCTACTGAAAAGTGGCACTATGAGTGAAGACGTTGGGATTGATAGAGCCTTGGAATGCGAAACTGTTGGCACATTTTTCTTTATAAATCACACTAAAGACGCAGTCAGTGATTAGTACTCTCCGTTCACCTCGTTGACGAACGTAGAAGTTATACGTCACCCGAGCGAATGTATGAGACGAAGAATGTTCGATTCGGTTTAATTACCCAAGTTTGAGGTACTTTCTCATTCTGAGTCTCTGACTCAATAAGGGAAATTTTGGAAAGCTACTGAAAAGTGGCACTATGAGTGAAGACGTTGGGATTGATAGAGCCTTGGAATGCGAAACTGTTGGCACATTTTTCTTTATAAATCACACTAAAGACGCAGTCAGTGATTAGTACTCTCCGTTCACCTCGTTGACGAACGTAGAAGTTATACGTCACCCGAGCGAATGTATGAGACGAAGAATGTTCGATTCGGTTTAATTACCCAAGTTTGAGGTACTTTCTCATTCTGAGTCTCTGACTCAATAAGGGAAATTTTGGAAAGCTACTGAAAAGTGTGTTGAGCAGTAGCTCAAAGTGGTAAGCAAGTGTGATTCACACTTGCACTTACCGTAACCTTTTTAATTACTAGGTTCCGACTGGGGCGCAGTATAAAAGGAGGATATGGTAAACAGAAAGTCAGTCGTTGCCTAAGCTGAGCTCTCACTGGAATAGTGATAGCTTTACAATCCTGAATCCTCTGCTACGTTACTTTTTACTTCAATTCTTCTTATATAACTTAAAATCTATTCTCATAATTCTATTTCTCATATACTATTGTATTCATTGTATTCTTCATTGAATAATTGTAACTAAAATATATATTTTTAATAAACCTTTATCTTAAAACTGTTTCTCAATCTAACATATATATCTTAAACATATACTACCACTGAACCACACAAACCGAGCCGCTTGTCTACCGAGACAATTTGGTGCATCGGCCTAATTAACTAACATTAGGTCATCTGTAAAAATAAAAATTTTGAAATCCTCTGATTTAACTCGATTGAAAGATTAATCGAAGTCCCGAGACACTGTGGGACATTTCCACTTCTTTAGACGGTAAAAGAAGTGTGAGAAATATAGTTTTAACCCCACCTTCGACAGAAAAGGTGGTGGATAAGATAAAAAACTTCCTCGGATTAAGAGAGGAAAAAGTTGAAAAACACGGCTTTAGAGAAAAGCCAAACCACGTGATTCAAGGTCACACGCTAGATAAGGCGTAAATATTTTGCACGAAAAGAGAAAAGTGCAAATTCGCATAACCGACAGTTGTTCATCGGTAAAACGCGTATTATTTGGAAAACTGAGATATTCACGGAATTATCAAAGTTCCATAAAACACACACACGGAAGGATTGCTTCCACAAGAAAAGAGGATCAAAAAACTAAAAACTTTAAAAAGTTAAAAACAAAATGTGGGAAACAGAACAGGTTAAAAATGTAATTATAAATTACAATGCCGCCATAGACGCTATCCAAGAAACACTAAAGCGTGGAAAAGAATGCTTGGAAAAAGAGTGGGCGAAATCAACCAAGGTATTGGAAAAGGACTTGGACTTTGTTAAAAATATAATTGAAGAAATGAGAATAGCAATAACAGGAATGAATATAGCAAGGAAAGACGTGCTCGAAATAAGATACGGATTGAGTGACGATCAAAAACTTGAGTTAGATAAAAAACTCAATAAATCAATGAGTGAAGTAAATGATATAACGTTTAATCTCTATCATACTAATCAAGTACTGAGAGAAAGATATGATCAATACTTCGAAGAATTGATAAATTCAATTCAAAAGCCAGTGGTACCTCCAAAACCAAAGGAAACTCAAAGAATGATTGAAGAGCAATCAAGAGTAAAAAGTGAGAGTACTGAACAACGCATAGTAGACATACTGGAGAAACTAACTATGCAAGGCAAACAAACAGTTATTCAAAGACAACCTCTGAAGGTCCCTACATTCAACGGAGAAACCAAAAACTTTAAGAGTTACTGGATACGTTTTGAAGCGCTAGTGGACAAAGAACAGACATTTTCAATCGCAGAGAAGATGAATTTGCTGTACGAGGGTCTTGAAGGAAAGGCTAAGGATTTCGTAAATGTTGATCCTACCGAAGAAAATTACGAATATATAAAAAGTCTGTTGGTAAAAGAGTACGGAACAGACAAAACTGAAATATTTGACCTCATGCAAACTTTGCAAAATATCAAGCATGCATCGAAAAGTGCAGAAGATTGTGAGACAAAGTTCAGAGAAATGAGATCAATTATTCGACGATTGGAAGCATTGGGAACAACCGTCACAAGAGAATTAGTAATGGGGTGTGTACTAAATAAACTCCCATTCAAATTAATTAGAGAAATAGTACTTGATGTCAAGAAGTATGACGTCGAAAAGATGTTCGATAAAATACATGAAAACATCGCAGAAGCAAAGCTAAGAGAGAAAGCTGAGCAAAAATATAAACAATCAATTGGAATTACAAGTAATCAGGGGAAAGACAAACAATCTCCCCAGAAATCAAGGTTTTCTTGTATATTCTGTGAAAGAACTAATCATATGTCGTCAAGATGTAAACAATATGAAACAGTTGATGATAGAAGAGAACGCATAAAAGAAAAGAAACTATGCTGGATATGTTTCTCAGATAAACATATAAGTAAGAAATGTTCATTATCCAAATGCAGAAACTGTCAGTTGGATCATAATGTACTACTGTGCAAGACAAAAACATATGAAAAACCAAACACCCAACAAGACAAATCAGTAAAGGCAGAGAAGAAACCTATCGTCAAGAAAAAGGAAAATCAATTGATCAATATCGAAACTGATGACTCTGATCAAGAGAAAATCGATACCACGGAGGATAATGATGAGTCAGTTATACTCGGAACTATGGAAGAAACCGAAATTGCTGAACGAAAGGTCAATATTATTCTCAAAACCGCAATGGCAGAGGTATTGAATAATAAGACAGGACAATTCGAAAGGATCAATATGATAATTGATGAAGGATCTATGAGATCTCTGGTAACTGAACAGAAAGCTGATAAGCTTGGTCTAAAAGTTAAGGGAAGTTTGATAAAAACGTTCTATGGTATTGGGGGAAATGAGCAAACTCATCCGGTGAAAGAAGTTGTTATGGTTTTGAAAACAAATGAGGGACTGAAAGAAATCATGTTGAACACAAAACCATGCATCTCAGTAGATTTGAACGCTCCAACCTTGAATACAGAAGACATGGAATACATAATTACAAAAAATATTTCATTGGCCAATAAACAAATAAAAGGAGAAAGATTCACGCCACATTTATTAATTGGATTAGACTGTTATAAGCAAATAGCAGATCTTAATGACAAAGAACGTATTTTGCCCTCAGGCATGGTACTGAAAAACACGTTACTCGGCGGAATCATATACGGACCAATGAGGGTTAAACTAAACCCAAGAGAAGTAGCATTATTCAATGCTTACAAAAATGAAGAAAGGGAATTAAACCCTACGGAAGTGGCAAATAAGTTATTCAGTCTTGATAATATGGGAATTGACTTCCAAGAAGAAGAAAAAGCCGAGATCACTATAAGATATTATGAAGAATATGCTAAAAATATAACAATCAAGGATAACAGGATAACCGCTCCCTTCCCACTCAAGAAATCTGAGTTCAATTTCTTTAATAACAGGAAAATAGCACTCAAAAGAATGCACTGTTTAAGAACTCAGTTGGAAAAGAATGATAAACAAAGATATTGGTACGAAAAGATAATGAATGATTACATAATCAAGGGTATTGTGGAAAAGGTAACAAGCAGTAAGCTTAACAAACATCCAGAATATTATATCCCTCATCATGGAGTATGGCGAGAGGAAAAGCCTAAACCTTTGAGAATTGTATTCGATGCTTCAGCAAAGTCTAAAGGAGGTGAATCATTGAACGATGTCCTAGCAACAGGCTCAATCTTTGTCAACAAAATACATGACATACTACTGGAGAACAGATTCCATAAAATTATCATCATGTGTGACATAGAAGCTGCATTCACTCAAATTCTACTCACTGAGAAGGATAAAGATCTATGCAGATTTTTCTGGTTTGAGAAAGATGAAGACGGTAAATACGAGATTCAAGAATATCGATTCTGTAGATTACCGTTTGGAATAACAACATCACCAAGCATCTTAAACATGTGCTTGACTAAGTTCTTAAGTCAGGAAGATACTCTACTTGCACAAGAAATATTAAGATTGTTATATGTTGACAATATTTCAATGAGTGCTACCAGCACCAAAGAAGCTGTTGAAAACTATAAAGAAACAAAGAAAATGTTTGCTAAGGTATCAATGAACGTTAGAGAATTTGTTTCAAACTGTAAACAGTTCAACGAGTCATTACCCCTTGAAGATAGACTTATGCAAGAAAAGGTTAAGATGTTGGGAGTACCCTATAATGTAAAAACAGACATGTTATCAGCCATTATCAATTTAAAAGAAACCAATGATCTTACAAAAAGAATTATGTTAAGCCAGCTGCATAAATCCTATGACCCGATAGGTATAATCGCGCCATTAACACTAAAGATAAAACTCATGTTGAGAGACGTGTTTGCGCAAAAAGCTGGTTGGGATGAAAAGCTTGATGATCAAACAAAAACAAATTGGTATGAAACAATCGAGCTTGTAAACCCCATTAAAATAGATATACGAAGGTTCGTCCCTATATCAAAATCCACAATTTTATGGGTTTTTGCTGACGCGAGTCAATTAGCAACAGCCGTGTGCGCTTATCTGCAGAATGAGACAGAAGTCAGTAATTTATTGACAGGAAAAGTGAAGCTAGCACCTAAGAGGAAACTGACAATTCCTAAGCTTGAATTAATTGCTGTAAGATTGGCGTTTACACTCATCTCTAACTTCTTGATGAAAACGACCCAGAACAAATTGAAATTAATTAAGGTAGCAACTGACAGCCACATCGTATTAGATTGGATATGTTCAGCAAAGAAAGTGACTAATCATGTAACACATCAGATATCAGCTATTCAAGTGGCAATAAATAACTTGAGAGATATGGGATATACGGTAGATCTTTACCACGTTGCAACAGACAAGAATCCCGCTGATATAGGTACAAGAGGAAGTACCAAAGAAGAGTTACAAGATAGTATGTGGATTAAAGGTCCACAATGGTTGATTAAAAACAAATACCGTAATCATTTAATCAAATTTGAACTTCCGTTAATAGAGGAAGAAACTGTAAATAAGAAAGAAGTAACATTGTTAACTACGAATCAACAAGTTACGGATACACTAACTCCTGAGATATTAAATACAAATAATCACAGGAAGAATTTAAGAAAGTTGATTTATGTTTGCAAGTTTATAAATAAAGCAAGCAGAAATGTAACTTTACATAATAAAGTTATTGAATATTTCAATGACGACATTAATATTGAGCCAGAAGAATATGATCTGGCCAAGGATATTTTGATTCTCTTAGCCCAGAGAAATGTAAACGTTAAAGAAATACAAGAAAAATACAAAAATTGGTATATATTTAAAGACAGTAGCAATATACTAAGGGTCTCAACACGATTGCAAAATGCAGAATTGCCCTATGACACTAAGAATCCGATCTGGTTACCTAGACATGCCGACTTAACTAGTTATATAATTAAGCAGATTCATGCAAAAACGGGACATCAAGGTCGAGATTATGTAAATTTGGTTTTAAAACAGAGATATTATTTACAAAAACCAATAGCTACTATCAAACATGTAATTAAACAATGTGTTATTTGTAAAAGATTCCAAGGATTGCCCTATGGAGCACCTAGAATGCCAGACCTACCTAAAGACAGAGTGGTTTTGGTACAACCCTTCCAGAATGTTGGATGTGACCTAATGGGTCCACTATTATTAAAAACCAATGAAAAAATTTATGTATGCCTGTTTACATGCATGGCTACAAGAGCAATCCACCTGGAAGTGGTGTCAAATGTTTCTGCAGAAGCATTTCTAAATGCTTTTCAAAGATTTGTCTCGCGAAGGGGTATACCCAAGCTCATTAGAAGCGATAACGGATCGAACTTCGTACTCGGAAACAAAATTTTAAAGAATATTGTGTCAAGTAATCAAATCAGAAACAATCATTATAAAGAGTTTATTCATCATTATTGCCTGGACAAGATTAAATGGATGTTCAATACACCATTAGCACCATGGAAAGGAGGTGCATGGGAGAGATTGATCGGAACAGTAAAGACAACAATGTATAAAGTACTAGGTAGATATAAGCCTACATATGATGAAATGATAACTATTATGACTAAAATAGAATCAATCGTCAACTCCAGACCAATAACGTTCCCAGATCCCAGTGATCCCAAATCCAGACCAATAAGACCTATTGATTTCCTAAACACTCACCTGAGGTTCTCAATTCCTGATTACATAGATGAGGAAGAATTTGACGATCCCACATACAACCCAGATCAATTAAGGACAGCTAAGCAAGCAACTGAAGCAATGCAGTTCATAGCAACAATAACACATCAATTCTGGAAACGATGGCATACAGAATACTTATTGGAAATTAAAGATATTAACAAAGTATTGAGAAAGCAGCCAAGAAATAAGCAATTAGTACCAGAAGTTGGAGAAATTGTGTTAATCAAAGCAGAACAAATGCCTAGAGGCGCTTGGCAATTGGGTAAGATATTAAGAAAAATATATCATAAAGATGGATTCATACGATCAGTAGAAGTGTTATCAAAGGGAAGAAGGATAGAAAGAGCTTTAGATCAGGTTTATCCGTTAGAGTTAAGTTCTCCAACAGATATATCAGCTGAGGCATCCTTTGAAGACGTCCCAGACGAAACAGATCGAACAAGATTTTTGAGTACTGATATAAGAAATCCATATGATGGAGTCCCTGATGAAACTTTCGATTATACTCAAGCAATGAATGATCTCGAAATCAATAATAATGAACAAGAACAAACCCAAGAGAATCATTATGATAATGATCAAACACAAGAGACACAAGAGTTAAGACAGAATGAACCTTATGAGAAGGATCAAGAAGATATTCAGCAAGCAGTAAGAGAAATAACAGAAAAGCTTGTGAATGATACGGTAGAGAACATGCCAGAACCAATTGAGAAGGATGAAAGTCCAGATATACTAGATATTGGCTCACCTCCAAAAGAATTTACAGTGGAACGACCCACAAGAATTGAACATAAAAATCTGCTAGATGATATGGAAATTTCATCAATATCTACCTTCCAAGATGAAGATGAAGATAATAACGATGAAGAATTTCCAGAATTATTTGAGGAACCAGCAGCACCTGCTCCCTCACCACAAGTTAAGAGAAAAGCGCTAGTATTGACACCCTTAGAAAGAGAAAGAAAGGGTAAAGATGATCAAGCTAGATGGGAAAGAAGCTTACCAGAAATAATAGCAGAAACAAGAAGAAGATTCGAAGAAAGACAAAGACTCATAAGAGAGCAGCAAGATAGACAACAGCAACAACCAAATAAAAGATCTTCGAACCTACTCAATATAATAACAACTACGTTGTTACTGATGACATTGATCATGCCAACGTTAGCTTCTCCAGAATTATTCTGCAAGGGAAGTAAAGTATATGTTAAAGAGGTGATTGAGAAATCTATACTATGCATAGATGAAGATTGCTTAAGCTTAATCAGTAATGGAAATGAAACACAGGAATTCAAACTAAAGGCATTACCTGGTCGAACTTTAGCAAATATAAAGCTAATAACAGAAGATCATACTGAAAGCATCACCTGTGTAAGAGAAAAGTTTTGTAAAAAAGCAAGAATACTGTCAAAAAACCTTATTGGCAACCCTCGATGTTGGCCTGAAGGAGCACAGTTATCATTCTTTATAATACTCACATCGGTGTTAGTCATAACACTACCATTACTCAAGTACCTGATATGCAAGATAATTGACTTAAATTGTGTAGACAAAGCAAAGTCAGGATATCACAAATCAAGAACTATTGTCAAAAATATGAAGGATATGGCTAGAGATAATGAGTCAAATGATATACAAATGATGAGCTTTACTCAGTTAAATGAGTATGAGAAAACAAGAACTGAAGCGGAGAATTCTAGAACTCTACTTGAGGAACATCTTGGTAGAAAACTACCAGCGATTATACCAGAAGAGTCAGAACATATAGAAGGAACAGTACATCCATATGCTAACTTTCAACAGCAGGCATCCACTTCAAATACGACTGAAGAACAAAGACCTATCTTGTCATCATTTACACCTACTTATGATGCAGTTCCTATTCCAAAACGTACGAAGAAATCGTTTATAAGAAGATGGACTAGCATACCACATATCACATTAATTGTTTTGATGATTCACCTACAACCAATCGAAACATGCCAAGACTATCATATGAGATACATAGCGGACTTGAAATGTGACAATAGAACCTACTGCTACTATCAATTCGGAAGAGAATTCATGTTTAATGCGCTAACCAGTAAACTATGCGTATTGTTAAGACATAATAATGTAACAGTTGGATCTATGGAAGTTGAAAAACTTAATTCAACTTTAACATGTAAACCACAACATGAATACTATACGAGAGTCACTAAACCAGTGATAGAATCAAAGAAATTATGTAAAGGATATGGATCTTGCCGAAGAGACATATGCTCGAATGTGAAAGTTAATTCTCGGATTAATGAATTTTCTGAATTAATGGGACACGCTGGTCAAAGCGGATGCGAGCATACTTGTGGAGGCTTCAGTTGTGGTTGCCCACTATTTTCGGCAAAAGCATGTACATTCTATAGAATGATACATAAACCAATAAATGAAGAAGTGTACGAGATATTCAGATGTGCAGAATTCATAAACAAAGCAAGCTTCAGAATCTCTATTATATTCAGAAAAAGCTTGAACATGTTTGAATTTGAAATGATCCCATATCAGAAGATTTTCACGAAATACTTCAATGCAACAATAATGTCTCAAGTTAATCAGTACATACCTTCAATACATAATAGATTTGCGAGATCGCAAAATAAAACAGTGATGTTACAAAAAGGCAATGATGAGTTCATGATCAGATGTGATTCTCATTGGGAAGCACAACATAGAGTTTGCAAAGCACCAAAGCTATGCAATTGTATGGTACAAGAAATCAATGTACACTGCGATTGTCCAGAGAATCCCATACTTATAAACCAAAACACGAATAAATTGCCAATCAAAACATCAAATTACGAGATCCATGATACAAATAAATCTATAATAGCAAGTCAGAATAATGACGAGATTATATTTGTATTGGAATCAAACATGCTTATGGATAGCGCTACAATGAATCTTGACTACCCTTGTTCACCTTCATTCGTGAATATAACAGGATGCTATGATTGCCCTGAGGGAGCTTTAGTAACGTTGAGTTGCATGTCAACCATAGACACTTGGGTCACTATACAATGTGACAACCAAATAAGATCTATAGAATGTGCGCCATACAATCCGCAATCGAGAATTGTAATGTTCTATGATCAAGCTATAATAAATCAACAATGTTACACGACTTGCGCTAATCTTAAGAAGCAATTAGTAATCGAAGGAACATTAAATTACTATGCACCCGAAGAAGATTACATATATGTAAATCAAAAGGTACCACATACATCAAGATTCATACCAGATTTACAACCTTTGAAAGAAGTAATGATTGAAAATTGGAAATCTACTGCAGCAATGTCAGCTGTTTCCACAGTAACTTCTTTAATTTCTTATGCTTACGGCGCCCAGGTATTGACGATGACGTCAAAGCCAATAATATGGATTTCGGTTAAAGCATCAATGATGGGTTGGAAGATACTATACTCATTCATGAAAGCAATTATAAAATAAGAAATCCAAGTTAAAAGAAAATATGTTATTTGATAAGATAAAGGTATAGATAGAATGAAAAAGAAAGAAAAATCCTAAAAAATCATAAATATTTTCGATTAAAGCTAAAAATAAAGTGAATTATCATAAGACAGTCACGAGAAAAGGCAGTATAAAAGGCCTTGAAAAATGTAAATAATTATTATTCAAAATGAGCATCGCTACTGACTACACAGCTACTCCTTCATTCGAAATACAGTCCCTGACTGAGGGAATGGACTATACTAAGAATGGAGTCTTTGCTCTTGATACTAAAATAAATTCGATGTATCAACAGATGAATACTAACTGTGAATCTATTCATATTGTTTTACAAGCTATGGATGTTAAACTGAATCAGATCCAAGCAGGTTTGAAGCCTAAGAGCAAATGCATCTTTTGTCCTCAACTGGACACACATCATTCCAATAACTGCGCAAATTATACTTCCGTATCGCAAAGAACTGTTCGCTTAACTGAACTAGGAATATGCGTAAGATGTTTGGAAATGAAAGATGATATGCACAGCTGCAACTTCACATGTGTACGTTGTAAAGAGGATCACCATATCCTGATGTGTGATGTAAAGAAAAGAAGATTCACAAGTAATTTCAATTTAAATTCTTGAATAATAACAGTTTATTCAATTAAGATGCTTATTAAGTGACATTATCCGTTCACAACACAATTATTTGGAATCAACCTGATATTTGGAAACAATCTACATATTTTAAAAATTATAATATTTGAACTTTAAGGATATTTGAAAAAATATATTATTTTCTAGAATTTGTAAGAATTATCTTATAAAATTGCAATTTGAGAATAAATATGTTATTTGGAAAAAGTTCATGAATTACGGAAATAACTTCGAGAAAGATTTTAAAAAGAATAATAATGGAAAAATTAAGAAGAAATATAATAAAACTGGAAGAGATAGATATAAAACAGTTGGGGTTAAATAATAAAAGCTAAACCATAGTACAGTTAAAAAAGGGTATAAAAGCTTGAGAAAAACCTAAATAACTTAAGCCATGAATTCTAAAAGCATCATTTCTATCATACATACTGCTCAAACTGAAGTAGAAGATCTTGAGAAAGAACTCATGGATTTTTGCAAAAGTAAGTTATAACCTTACATCAATGCTATAGCAATAGATTTCCAAGATTTTGAAGAATTTCGTCGTTTGCTAAAAGACTACCACGATGAGGTCAGCGTGGCACAAGAAAAGCTGTCCGAAACAATGGATCAGTTGATAAAGGCCAAAGAAGTTGTATGGCGAAGCGAGGAGTTCACACGTATTGAAAGACCAAATCGCAATACTTGGGAATGAGATAAATTTTAAAAAAAAAAAAAAGAGAAATTGTCTCACTTGTTAAAAATAAAAAAATTGTAAGAATGTCTTAATTACAACGAATTAAAGATAGAAACAATATAACTAAGATATGAAGCAAAGAATGAAATAAAACATGTGTTAATGAAACATAGTTAAATAAAATAAAAGTTAAAATGGTTTAAACAAAGCTTACCAAAAGTCATCCTCCTCTCAAGGCGGGAGTGTGTTGAGCAGTAGCTCAAAGTGGTAAGCAAGTGTGATTCACACTTGCACTTACCGTAACCTTTTTAATTACTAGGTTCCGACTGGGGCGCAGTATAAAAGGAGGATATGGTAAACAGAAAGTCAGTCGTTGCCTAAGCTGAGCTCTCACTGGAATAGTGATAACTCTACAATCCTGAATCCTCTGCTACGTTACTTTTTACTTCAATTCTTCTTATATAACTTAAAATCTATTCTCATAATTCTATTTCTCATATACTATTGTATTCATTGTATTCTTCATTGAATAATTGTAACTAAAATATATATTTTTAATAAACCTTTATCTTAAAACTGTTTCTCAATCTAACTTATATATCTTAAAAAATATACCACTGAACCACACAAACCGAGCCGCTTGTCTACCGAGACACCTTGGAATGCGAACCTGTTGGCACATTTTTCTTAATAAATCACACTAAAGACGCAGTCACTGATTAGTACTCTCCGTTCACCTCGTTGATGAACGTAGAAGTTATACGTCACCCGAGCGAATGTATGAGACGAAGAATGTTCGATTCGGTTTAATTACCCAAGTTTGAGGTACTTTCTCATTCTGAGTCTCTGACTCAATAAGGGAAATTTTGGAAAGCTACTGAAAAGTGGCACTATGAGTGAAGACGTTGGGATTGATAGAGTCTTGGAATGCGAAACTGTTGGCACATTTTTCTTTATAAATCACACTAAAGACGCAGTCAGCGATTAGTACTCTCCGTTCACCTCGTTGATGAACGTAGAAGTTATACGTCACCCGAGCGAATGTATGAGACGAAGAATGTTCGATTCGGTTTAATTACCCAAGTTTGAGGTACTTTCTCATTCTGAGTCTCTGACTCAATAAGGGAAATTTTGGAAAGCTACTGAAAAGTGGCACTATGAGTGAAGACGTTGGGATTGATAGAGCCTTGGAATGCGAAACTGTTGGCACATTTTTCTTTATAAATCACACTAAAGACGCAGTCAGTGATTAGTACTCTCCGTTCACCTCGTTGACGAACGTAGAAGTTATACGTCACCCGAGCGAATGTATGAGACGAAGAATGTTCGATTCGGTTTAATTACCCAAGTTTGAGGTACTTTCTCATTCTGAGTCTCTGACTCAATAAGGGAAATTTTGGAAAGCTACTGAAAAGTGGCACTATGAGTGAAGACGTTGGGATTGATAGAGCCTTGGAATGCGAAACTGTTGGCACATTTTTCTTTATAAATCACACTAAAGACGCAGTCAGTGATTAGTACTCTCCGTTCACCTCGTTGACGAACGTAGAAGTTATACGTCACCCGAGCGAATGTATGAGACGAAGAATGTTCGATTCGGTTTAATTACCCAAGTTTGAGGTACTTTCTCATTCTGAGTCTCTGACTCAATAAGGGAAATTTTGGAAAGCTACTGAAAAGTGGCACTATGAGTGAAGACGTTGGGATTGATAGAGCCTTGGAATGCGAAACTGTTGGCACATTTTTCTTTATAAATCACACTAAAGACGCAGTCAGTGATTAGTACTCTCCGTTCACCTCGTTGACGAACGTAGAAGTTATACGTCACCCGAGCGAATGTATGAGACGAAGAATGTTCGATTCGGTTTAATTACCCAAGTTTGAGGTACTTTCTCATTCTGAGTCTCTGACTCAATAAGGGAAATTTTGGAAAGCTACTGAAAAGTGGCACTATGTCTCGGTAGAATCTGATGGTATGGGGTGTTGAGTTAGTGACTGAGACAGAGTTCGTCAGGAGTTGTGTCCGGCTTGGATTGTCCTGGCGGTCGATCGGCTCTTCGTGGTTATATGGTGGTTCAGTGGTATTTTCGAATATGTTGGAGAAATAAGTAGTGGTATTGGTTTATTGCGTGAATAGATACAATGGTGAATACAAGGAAAGCTATAGGTGCTTTCCGGCTGAGTAGAGGACTTGGGACTTGAGAGAACCTTAGAGAACTTGCCAGCTACAATTTTGCTGGGCTATTTATACGTTTTTGCTGACCTATTTTTCAGTGTAATAATATTCGTCAGTTTTCGAATCTAAGTAAATAAATAGTAGTTAGTTGTCAATCAGAATTAGTACTGTCTCAATATTGTGTTATGCTTCAATGTGATAAAAAGATGATATTGTTGAATAGGATTAAAGATGTTACGAAATGTTACGTATTTATGGTAAAATAAAGATGATACATAGCAATCTGTCAATTAGGATTAAATGACCTTTATCCTATTCTGCAGAAGCATCCTGCGGCGCCAATGGGTTTTCTCTTCACAGTGTTGATTCTGCCAATCCGATCGTTGAAGCGGCTTCTGAAGGCTCTTCTTGGACAAAGTGCTGAGTTGTGGTCTTTAGTGCAGATTCCGCATGTTCTCATGCAGTTCCCATGTTCTTCTTTAAGACACTTGATGCAGTATCCTAAAACTATCAGTCTTCTGGTTTGTTCTGTTGGGTCCAGATAGTTTGGACATGTCCTATCCGTGTGGGTCTTCGATGCTGGGCATAGCATACATCTCTTCTGTTTTTTGAGACGTTTGCTCAGTTTTTTCATCTTTCTTCTTATTTTGTCAATCTGGTAGCTGGCTTCATCTTCTTGATCGCTGTTTGTGGGACTCTCTGGTTGGCTGCCGTTTCGGCTTTCCTCGCTCCAGTTGGTCTTCTCGTCGTCCGGTCGCATGTTTTGGAGTTTGGCTAGCTCCGTGGTATCGATGAGTTGCTCTCTTCTTTCTTCTTCTAGTAGCTTGTTGAAATCCTCTCTGGTCATTGTCGATGCTCCGATAAATTGTGGCTGATCCTGGTTCATTTCCATTGCTTTGTTTTAGGTTGGACACGTAGTAAGTATAGTTAGAATAATGACGGCTGCTCCTAGTTAACGTTTCGAACTTTAAAGTTCCTCAGGTTTTTTGGATAGAATGATTATTCTTGGTTCGTGTTGGCCTTATAAAGGGTTCAGGGGAGGGTTTGTTTACTAATTAGATTAAGGGCTTTTGTGTATTAGGTTAAATGTGTTCTGGTCCTTATGTAATATTGTTTTCCTTAGAGCAGAGCTCTGATTAGTGCCGTCAGCATTTTCCATCCTATCTCGGTCGCCTTGGCGCTAATCCATATCAATGGTCTTGACGTGATCGTCAACGCCTGCGCGCCAAACGCGTAGCTGATTAGCGTTGTAATGACAGATGCTCCTGTTAATAATGTAGATGTCTGCCATCTGTTGATTAGGAGTGATCCAAGAGGATTTAAGTCAGGAAGTCTGGTCCAATCCTTATCTGTCTGCTGGGCTTGTGTCACGTCTTCATCTGGTTCGTGGTAGTGTAATGTACCAGATATAGTGAACTCCTTCTTTTCGTTGGCACATCTTGTCGAACATTGTTGTTGTACTGTAGCCTCATCGAAGTACATGGTTATTTCGGTACTCGGGTTCTCCGGAGCACATTCAATAGATCTTATGTGGTCATCACATTGTATCGTGATCCAAGAGTCTATTGTCGACATGCAGTTCAGCGTTACTTTTGCTCCTCCTGGGCAATCGTAACATCCCGTGATGTTGGTGAATGTTGGTACGCATGGGTAGTCGAGGTTCATTGCGGCGCTATCCATCAGTAAGTTTGATTCCATGTAGAAAAGGATTTCGTCGGTTTTCTGGTTGACGAATATTGTTTGGTCCTGATCCTTTACTTCGGTGGTGCTGGTTGAAAATGGTAGTGTTTGTTTCCTTTCGTGTTTCCTTATGGCATTCGTGGGGCATTCGCATGTCGTATCGTGTTCATGTGGTCGGCATTTGCACTTGTCTGGTAAGGTGCATACATTCTGATTGTTCCTAGCGGTCGATCGGCTCTTAGTGGTTATATGGTGGTTCAGTGGTATTTTCGAATATGTTGGAGAAATAAGTAGTGGTATTGGTTTATTGCGTGAATAGATACAATGGTGAATACAAGGAAAGCTATAGGTGCTTTCCGGCTGAGTAGAGGACTTGGGACTTGAGAGAACCTTAGAGAACTTGCCAGCTACAATTTTGCTGGGCTATTTATACGTTTTTGCTGACCTATTTTTCAGTGTAATAATATTCGTCAGTTTTCGAATCTAAGTAAATAAATAGTAGTTAGTTGTCAATCAGAATTAGTACTGTCTCAATATTGTGTTATGCTTCAATGTGATAAAAAGATGATATTGTTGAATAGGATTAAAGATGTTACGAAATGTTACGTATTTATGGTAAAATAAAGATGATACATAGCAATCTGTCAATTAGGATTAAATGACCTTTATCCTATTCTGCAGAAGCACACTATGAGTGAAGACGTTGGGATTGATAGAGCCTTGGAATGCGAAACTGTTGGCACATTTTTCTTTATAAATCACACTAAAGACGCAGTCAGCGATTAGTACTCTCCGTTCACCTCGTTGATGAACGTAGAAGTTATACGTCACCCGAGCGAATGTATGAGACGAAGAATGTTCGATTCGGTTTAATTACCCAAGTTTGAGGTACTTTCTCATTCTGAGTCTCTGACTCAATAAGGGAAATTTTGGAAAGCTACTGAAAAGTGGCACTATGAGTGAAGACGTTGGGATTGATAGAGCCTTGGAATGCGAAACTGTTGGCACATTTTTCTTTATAAATCACACTGAAGACGCAGTCAGTGATTAGTACTCTCCGTTCACCTCGTTGATGAACGTAGAAGTTATACGTCACCCGAGCGAATGTATGAGACGAAGAATGTTCGATTCGGTTTAATTACCCAAGTTTGAGGTACTTTCTCATTCTGAGTCTCTGACTCAATAAGGGAAATTTTGGAAAGCTACTGAAAAGTGGCACTATGAGTGAAGACGTTGGGATTGATAGAGCCTTGGAATGCGAAACTGTTGGCACATTTTTCTTTATAAATCACACTAAAGACGCAGTCAGCGATTAGTACTCTCCGTTCACCTCGTTGATGAACGTAGAAGTTATACGTCACCCGAGCGAATGTATGAGACGAAGAATGTTCGATTCGGTTTAATTACCCAAGTTTGAGGTACTTTCTCATTCTGAGTCTCTGACTCAATAAGGGAAATTTTGGAAAGCTACTGAAAAGTGGCACTATGAGTGAAGACGTTGGGATTGATAGAGCCTTGGAATGCGAAACTGTTGGCACATTTTTCTTTATAAATCACACTAAAGACGCAGTCAGTGATTAGTACTCTCCGTTCACCTCGTTGACGAACGTAGAAGTTATACGTCACCCGAGCGAATGTATGAGACGAAGAATGTTCGATTCGGTTTAATTACCCAAGTTTGAGGTACTTTCTCATTCTGAGTCTCTGACTCAATAAGGGAAATTTTGGAAAGCTACTGAAAAGTGGCACTATGAGTGAAGACGTTGGGATTGATAGAGCCTTGGAATGCGAACCTGTTGGCACATTTTTCTTAATAAATCACACTAAAGACGCAGTCACTGATTAGTACTCTCCGTTCACCTCGTTGATGAACGTAGAAGTTATACGTCACCCGAGCGAATGTATGACACGAAGAATGTTCGATTCGGTTTAATTACCCAAGTTTGAGGTACTTTCTCATTCTGAGTCTCTGACTCAATAAGGGAAATTTTGGAAAGCTACTGAAAAGTGGCACTATGAGTGAAGACGTTGGGATTGATAGAGCCTTGGAATGCGAACCTGTTGGCATATTTTTTTTTATAAATCACACTAAAGACGCAGTCACTGATTAGTACTCTCCGTTCACCTCGTTGATGAACGTAGAAGTTATACGTCACCCGAGCGAATGTATGAGACGAAGAATGTTCGATTCGGTTTAATTACCCAAGTTTGAGGTACTTTCTCATTCTGAGTCTCTGACTCAATAAGGGAAATTTTGGAAAGCTACTGAAAAGTGGCACTATGAGTGAAGACGTTGGGATTGATAGAGCCTTGGAATGCGAAACTGTTGGCACATTTTTCTTTATAAATCACACTGAAGACGCAGTCAGTGATTAGTACTCTCCGTTCACCTCGTTGATGAACGTAGAAGTTATACGTCACCCGAGCGAATGTATGAGACGAAGAATGTTCGATTCGGTTTAATTACCCAAGTTTGAGGTACTTTCTCATTCTGAGTCTCTGACTCAATAAGGGAAATTTTGGAAAGCTACTGAAAAGTGGCACTATGAGTGAAGGCGTTGGGATTGATAGAGCCTTGGAATGCGAACCTGTTGGCATATTTTTTTTTATAAATCACACTAAAGACGCAGTCACTGATTAGTACTCTCCGTTCACCTCGTTGATGAACGTAGAAGTTATACGTCACCCGAGCGAATGTATGAGACGAAGAATGTTCGATTCGGTTTAATTACCCAAGTTTGAGGTACTTTCTGTCTCGGAATATAATTGTCGGTGAAGCTTAGTGTTACCTTCGTAAACGGCTTCCACAGTAGAGTCCTTGTAGTAGAGGTGGTTCAGTGGTTTAATTGTTTGAGACAAGGAATAATATAGAATGGTTTATTACGAATATATTTATATAGTACAGAGGATGAGTGCCGGAGGGGATTTGTTTAATGGTGAAAGGGTTCGAAAACTGACTGGGGATACGTTTCCTGGCTGCTCTTGGATGATGATTTCGATCTCTGAGTCGGAAGAGACGGTCGGGCTTGGCGTTGCTGGTGACAGTGGGTTCCATGGGTTTTCCATTCTTTCTGGATGGTAGCGTATCGTCGGCTGACGATAGTAGCTTGCTCTGGTGGCGTTTGTCTCCACGAAGATTGGAGAATTAGAACGAATGTTGCTGCGGGCGACGTTGAAGCGGTCCATGATGTCCACGATTGCTGTTAACTGGTACGGATAACCAAGTTAGCTTTGCAAGATGCTTTACTCCCGCCTTAAATTGACCTCTTGTATGTAATATTCTAATCCTGTTAAATATTGTTTGTTGATTATCTGGTTTGAGTATATGATTGGCACGGCACACTATTCATCATTCTTATGCTTCTTTACAGTATTGCCTTAATGAAGGCTAAGAGGATTTGCCATCCTATAGCAGACGCTCTGCCGGTGCACCAGATTAGCGGTTTTGACATAGCTGTCAATGCCTGCGCGCCGAATGCATAGCTGATCAGCGTTGTAATGATGGTTGCTCCGGTTAATGCCGTTGAGGTTTTCCATCTTTCTGTCATTACTGTGCCTAAGGGGCTTAAGTCTGGCATCTTTGTCCAATTATAATCCGCTTGGTCAGCTGGTATCATATCCTCTTCTAATTCGTGATAAAGAAGTGTTCCGCTTATTGTAAAGTCCTTTCTTTCTGCTGCACATTTTGTGAAGCATTTCTGGTATACTGTAGCTTCGTCAAAATACATTGTGATCAGCGTCGTAGGGTTTTCCGGGGAACATTCAATGGATCTTATATGATCATCGCATTGAATTGTGATCCATGAGTCTATTGTTGACATGCAGCTGATTGCTATTTTTGCTCCTACTGGGCAGTCGTAACACCCACTTATGTTTGTGAATGTTGGCACGCAGGGGTAGTCCAAGTTCATCGCTGCGCTGTCCATCAGTAGATTTGATTCCATGTAAAACAGTATTTCATCTGTTTTTTGCAAGGCTACGATTGTTTTTCCGTGCTCCTTTAGTTCCATTGCACTGGTTGAGAACGGTAAAGTCTGCTTCCTCTCGTGTTTCTTGATGGCGTTTCCTGGACATTCGCATGTTGTTTTGTGTTCATGCGGTCGGCATTTGCATTTGTCCGGTATGTGACAGTTGGTTTGGTTGCTCGTTGCGTCTGCTTCTGTTGCGCAACGTAGCATGAAGTCGTCGTGGCTGTCAAGCATGACTGTCCTATTGCTGGAGCGAGCAAACTGGGTGCTTGCAATGGGTGCGTGTTGATTCGTTATTGAAACTATCGTCGCATTCAAGAACGGTGTCTTCACTTTTTGATAGGGTCTCATTTTGAGGTATTCCACAGTGAGCTGTTTTTTGATGATTATGCTGATTTTGAACGTAACTTCGCTGAAGTATTCAGAACATCGGAAAACGTCAAAAACTTCTTCTGTGGCTGGTTTGTGGAATAGTCGATAAAAGCTGCATCCTCTCGAAAATACCATGCCACAGCCACACAGCCATCCTCCGCATGATAGCATGCATCCTGATTCTCCTTGATGCTGGTACGTGTGTGCGAATTCGGCTATGTACGATCCTTTGGTTACTTCCTCGCAAAAATCTCCAGTGCATGATCCAGATAATCTACATCTCTTTGTTGTTTCTACGAGTGGGTTGGTCAGTCGTGTGTAATGACGATGCTCCTTATGGCATGTTACTGTTGAGTTCATTTTTTCGACCTCAATTGATCCTATGATGACGTTATTGTGCATCATTTGTACACAGACCTTTGAGGTCAGTGAATTAAACATCACTTCTCTACCAAACTGGTAGTAGCAGTGCGTTCTGTTATCACATTTCAATTCAATGGAGTACCTTGTATGGGTATCCTGACATCCTTCCGTGATTCCTATAGTTCCAATTGCTAAGATTGTGGCAATCATAGTCACGTAGCTGGTTGGGTTTGGTTTGGGCAGCCGAGCTGGCTCCCTTCTTTTTGTTCCCTCTTAAGGTCCTTGTTAACGTTTGAGTACGTATGTTCTTCATAAGGTTCTTCATAAATTGTTGATACTGTTGTTGGTTGTCGGCGCGATCCGTGTGGTCGGTTCCGACTTGGGTGCCATTCTATGAGTTCCATGCTCCATTCAGCGTTCGGTTCATTAGTTAGTTGAGCCAGATGGGGATTTTTGGCAAGGTTTTTGAAGTTTCTTGCCATTTGTCGTGATTGTATCCATCCATTTTTTGCTCGTTCCACTAGAGTTGATTCCTTCGTTGTTTTTACTATCCACCTTAGCAACGGGCAAATAATTACCATTACTAGTGTTGAATATGTGAATGCTGATAGCTGGGCTCCCAATGGCCAACAGTGGGGATTTCCTATTAGGTTTCGAGACATAAACCTCGCCTTGTGGCATACTTGATTTCGGACGCATCTTGTAGTTTCTGTTCCGAACTCCGAGATTAGTCTGATATCGGCCATATTTTTTCCCGGTATGGCCCTTAGCTCTATTTCAAGCGGACCTTTTGCTTTAGGGTCAATGTTGCGGCAATCACTATCTATGCATAATAGAAGTGGATGGTTGTTTGCATTGACTGTCAAGTGGGTTTCATTACAATACATTGCTGGGTTGCTTGAAACGCTTATTACTTGACTGGCGATGAGTATCGCGGTTAGGAGGTTTATGAAAGAACTTTTTCTTCGGGGTGCTGCTGTTCCTTGTAGTCTTCTTTCCTCCATTTTTCTCCTGGCGGTCTCCATCATTGAAGGTAGTTCGTTAATCCATGTTGTTCCCTTGGTTGGGACAGAATTTTTTCCCTGGATTGTTGGTCTCGCTAAGCCTTTCTCTTGCTGTGGCGGAGGTAATTCTTCCTCCGTTTGGAGATCGATTTGTAGTTCTGATCCTGGTTCAGAACTACTGTGGACTTCTGGAGTTGGTTCCCTGTGGTAGGTATCCATTTCTTCCGTTCTTGTCCGCTTATCCAGTTCGACTGGTTCTTCCGGCTCCGAGTCTTCGATGGTTTCTATTTCGGCTTCTTCTGGTAATTTGTCCGGTCCTTGTGCTGTATTCGGTATCTGGCTTGGTGTTGGTTTCATAATAGCCCTGTTGGCTATTTCCAATGGATACAGTAGTTCGAATGACCTTTCTATGATTCTTCCTTTTGTAAGAACCATCGCTGATCGGTTCAATCCGTCTTCAGATTCCAGTATTCGGGTGATTCTCCCGAGCTGCCAGCTTCCTCTCGGGGCCTTCTCGTTTTTGATAATCACAACATCACCTATTCCTAGTGTGAATCCGCTGTGACGTCCTTGTGATTTGATCCGTTTGTTTATATCCTTTATGCTGGTGAGGTATTCAGTTTTCCATCTGTACCAGAAGCGGTCGGATATGTTTGCTATAAACTGTATTGCTTCCATAGCTTGTTGTGCTGAAGCGATGTATTCTGGCTCCTTTCCAATACCGTCCACTTCATCTCGTGGGGTTTGATCTGGTATGGAATAGCTTAGAGATGTGTTCAAGAAATCGATCGGACGTATTGGGATTACTTCCGGATCGTCGGATCCAGAATATGTCATTGGTCGGCTGTTTACTATCATTTCTATTTTTGACATGATAGTATGCATCTCATCTAGCGATGGTTTGTATCGTCCTATCGCTCTGTTGAAAGATGATTTGACTATTCCTATCAATCGTTCCCATGCACCTCCTTTCCATGGTGCTAAGGGTGTGTTGAATATCCATGTTATCCGGTCCAAGTGATAAGAATGGAAAAACATGCTGTAGTTGTCCAATCTGTGCGTCCTTTCTTTCACAATTTGGGACAGTATTTTGTTTCCAAGTACAAAATTAGATCCATTGTCGCTTCTCATCATTGTGGGAACTCCTCTTCTTGCTGTGAATCGCTGCAAGGCGTTAATGAAGGCTTCGGTTGATGCCGTAGGTACTAGTTCCAAATGAATTGCCCTTGTGGCCATGCAAGTAAAAAGGCATACATGCGTTTTCATTTCTCCTTGAAGAGTAAACGGACCCATTAGGTCACATCCGGTGACTGTGAATGGCTTTGTGACCGTTACTCGGTCCTTAGGAAGATTTGCCATTTGTGGTGATCCTATTGGCAGGGCGTTGAAACGTCTGCATACTGTGCATGATTGTAGGATCCTTTTGATGGTTGACATCGGTTTCGGAAGGTAGTAGCGCTGTCGTAGAAGTGTATGTACCAGCTCCCGTCCTGAATGACCACTCTTCTTGTGTATTTGCATGATGATGTACGCCGCTAGTTGAGATTTCCTGGGTAGCCAAATTGGGTTTCTGGTATCGTATGGTAAATCCGCGAGCTGGAGGCGAGTTTCTATTCTGATTATGTCTTTTTCATCTTTGAAAAAGTTCCAAGTTCTGTATTTGGTCTGTAACTCCTTCATGTCCTCCATTTGTTGGCTCAAATGGACAAGCAATGTTTTTGCTCCTTCGTAATCCTTTCCCGAGGATTCGCTGGTTAATGTGAAGTCGTTTGTATATGATGGTGACTTCTTTAATGTTGACGTGACTGCCTTAATGAATTTGCCTACATATGCTGCTACGGCCATGTTAGTACGATGATTCTCCGTTTTTAGGCATGCTTCCGTCACTTGATCGTCGAATTCTTCTGATTGTTGAATCAGAATTTGCTCATTCGATTTTTCTTCTATGACTAATCCCTCTCTAATAGAAAAGGGTGTTAGTGGGTTGGTGGATCCATGAATCCACTGTGGTCCCTTAATCCATGGTGATGATTGACAATCCTCTTTGTCCATCCCTCTGGTTCCAATGTCAGCTGGATTGTATTCCGTTGAGACGTGGTATAGTCGGACAGTAATTCCTGCCTTTCGCATTTCTTCTGTGTTGCACAGAATGTCCTTGAGGTAATGTTCAATGGTTCTTGGAAGCTTCTTGTTTGAGCTGATCCAATCTAAGGCTATATGGCTATCGGAAGCCACCTTTACTGTTATGTTCCTGAGACCTTGTTTTTGAACTAGGTTTTTTGCGAGATTGAATGCCATACGAATAGCTATCAATTCCAGTTTCGGTATGGTTAAATTCCGTTTTGGTGCTAACTTCACCTTTCCTGTGAGTAGGTCACTAATTTCTTCATTGGTTTGTAAGTAGGCGCAGACTGCTGTTGCTTCCTTGCTTGCGTCTGCAAAGACCCACAATGTGGAAGATTGTGTTGTCGGTATGTATCTCGCTATTGAGACATGGGCCGGTGCTGCAGCTTCCACTAATGAGTTCCATTTTTCCGTGATCTCATCTTCCAGCGGCTCATCCCATCCTTTCTTGGTATTGAATACTTCGCGTAGTAGTATTTTGATCCGGAGTAGTAGTGGGGTTATCATGCCAACTGGGTCGTATGATTTGTGTAGTTGACTTAGCATGATCCTCTTCGTCAGTTTGTCGCAAGGTTCCAATTTCACTTGCGTTGTGAGTTCGTCCCTTCTTATGTTGAAAGGGAGGCCGAGCATCTTTACTTTGTGCTCTTCTAGCTTGTCTTCGTCCGGAATGGCTGCGTTAACGTTATCATTGTTGGAGATGTATTCTCGGATATTCATGGATATATCTTTGAATAATCTTTTTGATTCATGATACTTTTGAATCGCAGCTTCTTCGGTATCAGCTCCCATTGTGATGTTATCCACGTATAGAAAACGCATAATTTCATCTGCTAGTTCTGTGTTTTGGTTCTTCAGAAAATGAACTAGACACATGTTTAGGATACTGGGAGAGCTGGTTATGCCGAAAGGCAGACGACAGAAACGGTATGGTACAATTCTTGGTCCTCCGTCGTTTGAACGGTTGAGCCAAAAGAATCGACATAGATCTCTGTCGGGTATGGTCAACATGATTTGTGTGAATGCAGCTTCGATATCACACATCATGATTATTTTGTGAAAACGATTGGCGACTATTATGTCGTGAATCTTATTAGTGAATATAAGACCAGTCGTTATCACTTCGTTAAGGGAAGGCGTACCTCTAGCCTTTGATGAGGCGTCGAAAACGATCCGTAGTGGTTTTACTTTTTCGGCTTTCCACACTCCGTGGTGCGGGATATAGTAAGTGGGTCGTCCGTCGTCTATCCTGGGAACGCGTTCCACAATTTCTTGGTGTATGTAGTCGTCCATTATTCGATTATACCATTCCTTCTGATTCGGGTTCTTCTCCAGTTGGGCTAGTAGACAGTGTAGCCTCTTGATGGCTACTGTTTTGTTGTCTTTGAGCTCGGCGAATTTTTCCTTTTTTGGGAATGGCGCTACTAAGCGATTATTTTCAAATCGGATGCTTTTTGCGTAGTCCTTGAAGTATGCTTCGGTTATTTTTTCCTCGGCTTCTTCATTTGGGTTGATTCCTGTGTTGTCAATCTCGAATAATTGTTGAGCGATTTGCTCCGAAGTGATTTCTCTTTCTTCGGTGAGGTTTGATGCGAACAGTGTTACGTCTTCTGTCCGTTCTGGTTTGGTCCTAGTAGATCCAAAGGTGATTGTGCCTAGTTTCGTATTTCTGGCTAGCAATCCTGACGGTAGTTCCTCTTCTATACTACGTCTTTCGGTAATTTTGTGATAGTTGTCCAGTCCAATTAGTATGTCTGGGGTGATTTTTTCACCATTATTGTATGGAGAAGCGGGCGTGAGTTCCTTTTCCTTTATGAACTTCCGGTCCTCCTTGGATAAGATTGGAGCCTTCACGGCTACTGTAATCTTGGGTTTAGTTGAGACTTTGAGGTTCGTATGTCCGTCAGTTGTCTTCATTTTGAGGATGACTTCGCTTGATTCATGCGTTTCTTCGTGTCCTCCTATACCATAGAACGTACTTCTAGCTGACTTTCTGAATGGTAGGTTAAGCTGCTTGGCCACCTTCTCGGTGATCAAGGATTTGGTTGATCCTTCGTCGATGATTACGTGTAGTTTCTCGTAATCCTTGCTGAGGTTATTCTGTACCTCGACTTGTGCTGTCTTCAAGATAGCTCTGCGCCTGTGTTTCCTGAGTTTCCGGTCCTTGTTGTGCAAGATGATCCGCTCATCGTCCGTTAGGCTGCTGCTATCAGTAGTTTGTCCTTCTTCCTCCGTGGAAGAGTGTAATTCCTTTCGTGGATTTGTTTGTGTCAGGAGCTGAGTGTTATCCTTGCGGTCAATCGGCTTTTTGCCCCCGGCAGAGGTTTTATCGCTCAGTCTTCTCTGATCGTTGTTGGCCGTCGGTGGCCAAGTTGGCTTCCGGTCAAAGGGTTTCTTGCCTCCATTGGCGTTCCCATCGTTTGACTTGTTCGGGTTTGAAAATGTGCAAAGCAAATCACTATGCTTCATGTTGCAATTGCTGCACGTAGGTTTGTCACAGTGTGAGCTACTGTGGTTGCTTGAGAAGCAGATCCAGCACAGGTTGCGTTCTCGTACTATTGTTCGTCGTTCCACTGGAGTGCTATATTTTCGGCAATTGTCCGCGGTGTGGAACCTTTTTGTACAGAAGGCACAATGGTCGTCATTGCTCTTCTGGTTGCGTGGCGCTTCAGAATTGCTGCTACGTTTGTGGAGTAATTCCTTCTCCTCCTGTAGGTTGAACTCTATAATCTTGTTTTGAAGCTTGTCCATGGTGTCTTCTACTGTTAGCTCGTTGGCTGACATGATCAGTTTTTTTACCAATTTGAAGGGGAATTTCGGTAATACTGCTCCCATGATGAGTTCCTTTGTTATAAGGGCTCCTGACGTTTCGATTCGTCGAAGTAGACCCTTAACTTCGTAAAGGGTTTCTCTGCATTCCTTTGCTCGGAATGGAGCGGTACGTACTGCATTCAGTTCCTGGATGATTTTGTATGGATCGGCCTTATGGGTTCCATACTCCTTCTCCATAAGTTTCCGGATGTACTCGTAGTTTTCCTCTGATGGGTCCACATTTACGAGTCGTTTGGCCTTTCCAGTTAGACCTTCGTACAGCAGGTTGATTTTTTCTGCAGTGCTGAACGTTGGTTCGTTGTGAACAAGTGAGTTGAATCTTGTCCAGTAAGATTTGAAGTTTTCGGGTTTTCCATCGAAGGTCGGTACGCGAATGGGTTGTCGTTGGATCAAAGTAGCAGGCTGTGTTGGTGTTTGCTTCATAGTTTTGATTAGCTCCATCAGCTGCTGCATGAGAAAATCCGTTGGGTTCAGTGACGGTGTGCTCGATGCATCGTCTTCGGCTTCCTCTTTCTGCTCTGATCGATATGCTGTTCCTCCTGTTGGTAGTTCATCCTTCCTTTGCATGATCTCTATGAGTTCTTCTCTTTGTCTTATTTCTCTGGCGATTTCTAAATTTTTCTCGTTGATCATCTGTTGCAGCTGATCACGTTTTAATTTTTGCTGTTTTTGTATGAGAAGTTGGGCTTCTTGCTTCACGTCGTTCGCCTTTGTTCGGGGATCCATGAGATCAATACGTTCTTCGCTCAGAAGAGCATTGTATATCTCGTTGTGCTCTGCGCTCAGTCTGTGTTGTTCCATCATCTGGTCTGTTCTAGCTACTCCATAGTCGATTATGGCGTCTTGCAGAGAATTGCATTCCTTCTCTAACTGAGCAAGTTCTTCATCGGTCCATGCGCTTTCGGCTTCCAGGTCCAGTCTGTTGAGCCGATTCACTTTGTTGGTGGCGGCATTCACATTGCGAGCTTGGCGAGTCAGCTCGAAAAGTGCAGGGTACTGCATCTTCCAGTCGTGAGAGTTGTTCATCTTTCTTATTTAGCAGATGCACCAATTGTCTCGGAATATAATTGTCGGTGAAGCTTAGTGTTACCTTCGTAAACGGCTTCCACAGTAGAGTCCTTGTAGTAGAGGTGGTTCAGTGGTTTAATTGTTTGAGACAAGGAATAATATAGAATGGTTTATTACGAATATATTTATATAGTACAGAGGATGAGTGCCGGAGGGGATTTGTTTAATGGTGAAAGGGTTCGAAAACTGACTGGGGATACGTTTCCTGGCTGCTCTTGGATGATGATTTCGATCTCTGAGTCGGAAGTACTCTCCGTTCACCTCGTTGACGAACGTAGAAGTTATACGTCACCCGAGCGAATGTATGAGACGAAGAATGTTCGATTCGGTTTAATTACCCAAGTTTGAGGTACTTTCTCATTCTGAGTCTCTGACTCAATAAGGGAAATTTTGGAAAGCTACTGAAAAGTGGCACTATGAGTGAAGACGTTGGGATTGATAGAGCCTTGGAATGCGAACCTGTTGGCATATTTTTTTTTATAAATCACACTAAAGACGCAGTCACTGATTAGTACTCTCCGTTCACCTCGTTGATGAACGTAGAAGTTATACGTCACCCGAGCGAATGTATGAGACGAAGAATGTTCGATTCGGTTTAATTACCCAAGTTTGAGGTACTTTCTCATTCTGAGTCTCTGACTCAATAAGGGAAATTTTGGAAAGCTACTGAAAAGTGGCACTATGAGTGAAGACGTTGGGATTGATAGAGCCTTGGAATGCGAAACTGTTGGCACATTTTTCTTTATAAATCACACTGAAGACGCAGTCAGTGATTAGTACTCTCCGTTCACCTCGTTGATGAACGTAGAAGTTATACGTCACCCGAGCGAATGTATGAGACGAAGAATGTTCGATTCGGTTTAATTACCCAAGTTTGAGGTACTTTCTCATTCTGAGTCTCTGACTCAATAAGGGAAATTTTGGAAAGCTACTGAAAAGTGGCACTATGAGTGAAGACGTTGGGATTGATAGAGCCTTGGAATGCGAAACTGTTGGCACATTTTTCTTAATAAATCACACTAAAGACGCAGTCACTGATTAGTACTCTCCGTTCACCTCGTTGATGAACGTAGAAGTTATACGTCACCCGAGCGAATGTATGAGACGAAGAATGTTCGATTCGGTTTAATTACCCAAGTTTGAGGTACTTTCTCATTCTGAGTCTCTGACTCAATAAGGGAAATTTTGGAAAGCTACTGAAAAGTGGCACTATGAGTGAAGACGTTGGGATTGATAGAGCCTTGGAATGCGAAACTGTTGGCACATTTTTCTTAATAAATCACACTAAAGACGCAGTCACTGATTAGTACTCTCCGTTCACCTCGTTGATGAACGTAGAAGTTATACGTCACCCGAGCGAATGTATGAGACGAAGAATGTTCGATTCGGTTTAATTACCCAAGTTTGAGGTACTTTCTCATTCTGAGTCTCCGACTCAATAAGGGAAATTTTGGAAAGCTACTGAAAAGTGGCACTATGAGTGAAGGCGTTGGGATTGATAGAGCCTTGGAATGCGAACCTGTTGGCATATTTTTTTTTATAAATCACACTAAAGACGCAGTCACTGATTAGTACTCTCCGTTCACCTCGTTGATGAACGTAGAAGTTATACGTCACCCGAGCGAATGTATGAGACGAAGAATGTTCGATTCGGTTTAATTACCCAAGTTTGAGGTACTTTCTCATTCTGAGTCTCTGACTCAATAAGGGAAATTTTGGAAAGCTACTGAAAAGTGGCACTATGAGTGAAGACGTTGGGATTGATAGAGCCTTGGAATGCGAACCTGTTGGCATATTTTTTTTTATAAATCACACTAAAGACGCAGTCACTAATTAGTACTCTCCGTTCACCTCGTTGATGAACGTAGAAGTTATACGTCACCCGAGCGAATGTATGAGACGAAGAATGTTCGATTCGGTTTAATTACCCAAGTTTGAGGTACTTTCTCATTCTGAGTCTCTGACTCAATAAGGGAAATTTTGGAAAGCTACTGAAAAGTGGCACTATGAGTGAAGACGTTGGGATTGATAGAGCCTTGGAATGCGAACCTGTTGGCATATTTTTTTTTATAAATCACACTAAAGACGCAGTCACTGATTAGTACTCTCCGTTCACCTCGTTGATGAACGTAGAAGTTATACGTCACCCGAGCGAATGTATGAGACGAAGAATGTTCGATTCGGTTTAATTACCCAAGTTTGAGGTACTTTCTCATTCTGAGTCTCTGACTCAATAAGGGAAATTTTGGAAAGCTACTGAAAAGTGGCACTATGAGTGAAGACGTTGGGATTGATAGAGCCTTGGAATGCGAACCTGTTGGCACATTTTTCTTAATAAATCACACTAAAGACGCAGTCACTGATTAGTACTCTCCGTTCACCTCGTTGATGAACGTAGAAGTTATACGTCACCCGAGCGAATGTATGAGACGAAGAATGTTCGATTCGGTTTAATTACCCAAGTTTGAGGTACTTTCTCATTCTGAGTCTCTGACTCAATAAGGGAAATTTTGGAAAGCTACTGAAAAGTGGCACTATGAGTGAAGACGTTGGGATTGATAGAGCCTTGGAATGCGAAACTGTTGGCACATTTTTCTTTATAAATCACACTAAAGACGCAGTCAGTGATTAGTACTCTCCGTTCACCTCGTTGACGAACGTAGAAGTTATACGTCACCCGAGCGAATGTATGAGACGAAGAATGTTCGAATCGGTTTAAATACCCAAGTTTGAGATACTTTCTCAGTCTGAGTCCTTGACTCAAGAAGGGAAATTTTGAAAGCTACTGAAAAGTGGCACTATGAGTGAAGGCGTTGGGATTGATAGAGCCTTGGAATGCGAACCTGTTGGCATATTTTTTTTTATAAATCACACTAAAGACGCAGTCACTGATTAGTACTCTCCGTTCACCTCGTTGATGAACGTAGAAGTTATACGTCACCCGAGCGAATGTATGAGACGAAGAATGTTCGATTCGGTTTAATTACCCAAGTTTGAGGTACTTTCTCATTCTGAGTCTCTGACTCAATAAGGGAAATTTTGGAAAGCTACTGAAAAGTGGCACTATGAGTGAAGACGTTGGGATTGATAGAGCCTTGGAATGCGAACCTGTTGGCACATTTTTCTTAATAAATCACACTAAAGACGCAGTCACTGATTAGTACTCTCCGTTCACCTCGTTGATGAACGTAGAAGTTATACGTCACCCGAGCGAATGTATGAGACGAAGAATGTTCGATTCGGTTTAATTACCCAAGTTTGAGGTACTTTCTCATTCTGAGTCTCTGACTCAATAAGGGAAATTTTGGAAAGCTACTGAAAAGTGGCACTATGAGTGAAGACGTTGGGATTGATAGAGCCTTGGAATGCGAAACTGTTGGCACATTTTTCTTTATAAATCACACTAAAGACGCAGTCAGTGATTAGTACTCTCCGTTCACCTCGTTGATGAACGTAGAAGTTATACGTCACCCGAGCGAATGTATGAGACGAAGAATGTTCGATTCGGTTTAATTACCCAAGTTTGAGGTACTTTCTCATTCTGAGTCTCTGACTCAATAAGGGAAATTTTGGAAAGCTACTGAAAAGTGGCACTATCGTTCTGTTATGGATTCTGCATGTTTAAATGAATCAATGGCACACTCATGTTATCACGGTAGCGATGGTATTGCCGAGGGATAACTCATGTAGCGGTATATGAGCGTAACAGAATTGCCTTGGTGTAAGTAACATTCCTTTAGATTATATAGGTTTATTAGAAGTTAAAGTAACAATGGTTCAATAGCAAGAGTTCAGGATAGGGTGGATAAAAGGATACACTTGATCATACACATGGATATACATTAAGACATAATAAATATAAGCATAGAAGATGTGATAGGCATCTTCTAGGAGTACTCTGGAATGAGTCTGCGGTGAAGCAGCTCAGCGGTGTATCTCAGAATAACTCAGAGATCTACTGTCTCTGCTAGTTTATATATGGTTGTTCTGCGTCCATGCCTAACTCTAACTCTGTGGCTATGACATAGTCTACATGTCTATAGATTCCGAATGGAACGTGCCCCCCCCTTTGAGAAATTTGCGTCCTCGCAAAGGTTGGCATCGCATCAAAGGTACTATAGGCATGTGGACTTTACATTGTTGTTATTTATAAGATAGAATAAAAATTAAAAATTACAAAAGATTGCGAAGAAGGTAAGTTCTCAATCAGTATTCACTAGTTTTGCATATAATTTGAATTAAAATGAATAAACTTTTCCGAAATACATGGATTTGCTATGATGATGGTGTAACTGCATAGTTTTAGAATCTAGGAGTTGAGACAATTTATTTTCAGTCTATGAGATAGTTAGCTTTAGAGGATTTATCTGTATCTTTGATTCAGAACGAGTCATTGATCGGATTAGAAAACCACTGTTTCCGAAGGTGGAAATGAAATTGTGGGTTTATTTCTTTTCACGATCTCTTCATGGACTCAAGGATACAGCTTGAACATCTCATTTACTAAACTTCTCTACTGTAGATGTATGTCTAACTCTTTGAACCTAACTATAGTTATTTTACAAAACTTCAAATCCCTTGTATGTAGGTTTTGTTTATGGAAATTTCTTATAAATTGTTGTGAATGCAAAACTTGTGAACTGATTGTTCTTTATAGATTAAATGGAGGGACATACGTTGGGTCCCTAGGATCCTCTTCTTCTAGGATCTCGTCGTCTTTGCTGTCATAGACGATTTCAATGTCATCATCTTCCTCTGTTATTGCATGTTCGTTGTTCCGTATCGATCGTTGTGGTAATGTCACGTGCTGAGGTCTCGCATGGATTGGTGTTGTCCTCGTTTGGGCTGTCGTCTCGTGAGTTGATTCTGCTTCGTCGTTAGCTGTTTCATTTGTATTGAAGTTGTAATCGACCGGTCTTAAATATATCTTCAAGTTGTCCTTGTGGACGTCTTGAAGTTGTTATTGTTGTTCATGATTTGAACTAAGCTTCCTTCGACTTTGACAACTTTGAAAGGTCCATCATAACTCTTTCTGAGTTTGTGGCCTGGTTTGAGATTCTTAACTGCGATCATTACAAGATCGTCCTTCTTAATATCTCTCTCATTCACTCTGTTGTTTTCGTTATATTTCATAGAGTTCGCTAAAGTTGTTTTGCTTAGTTTATTCAGAATAAATGTATCGATTACTTTTTGAGCTAACTTATCGTTATCGTTCTCACTCTCTTTCGATTGAGTCATGTTGTTGTCGAAAGCCATACGACAATCTCTTCCAAAAAGGGCTATGTATGGTGAAATACCAGTAGTAGAACTTGGGATAGTATTAAGAGTAAATGTGACTTTGGGAAGGAAAAGGTCCCAGTCACTAAGGTCTTCTTTGACGTAATGGGTAATGCATTCTTCCAAATTCTAGTAGCTTCTTCCGACTTGCCATTTGAACTTCTTTTTATAACCTGTTAAAGGTTCACAGTCCCTTCAACGCAGCTTATTTCTACGGATGTGAGAAGATTCTGTTCTTCCTCATCTCGTTCCTATCTTACTTTCCCAATCTGAGTGTTCAGGAGGAGCCTGAATCTCACTTCGATCTTCCTCGAAGGTTGACAGTCCCTTCAGCACTGTCAGTTACTAACACTTCAAGTAGCTTCTGTTCTCCCTCACCTCGCTCTTACCCCCCTTTCCCCCACTTTGCCATTCATGAAAAGCCTTAAACTTTCTTATAACCTTGTTAAAGGTTGACAGTCCCTTCAGCATTGTCAGTTACTAATGCTATGAGTAGCCTCCTTTTCCCCTCACCTCGCTCTAATCTCACTCTCCCCCTTTTCGGCATTCAGGAAAGGCCTGGATTTTTCTTAGAACCTCATCCAACGTTCATATTCCCTTCAGCACAGCTTATTCTTAACGCTCTGAGTAGCTTCTATTCTCTCTCATCTCATTCTCATTTCACTTTCCCCAACCTAAGCGTTCAGGAGGAGCCTGGGTTGTTCTCAGAACCTCGTCGAAGGTTGACAGTCCCTTCAACACTGTCAGTTACTAACACTTCTAGTAGCTTCTGTCCCCCCCCCACCTTGCAATTCATGAAAAGCCTTAACTTTCTTATAACCTTGTTAAAGGTTCACAGTCCCTTCAACGCAGCTTATTTCTACGGATGTGAGAAGATTCTGTTCTTCCTCATCTCGTTCCTATCTTACTTTCCCAATCTGAGTGTTTAGGAGGAGCCTGGATCTTTCTTAGAACCTCGTCCAAGGTTCATCGCTCAGAACCTCTCAGGTTGAACTTAGAGCCTTCCACCTATGCTCACTCAATCCTCGTATGTAGTGTTCCGAGAACAGGACTGGTTGGGGAATGGTTGTACATGTCCTTATATACCCCTCCTGGTTGATCTACCGATCTACACTTACCGGTAACTTTCCTGAATCACGCTTGCAGTTCGGTTTTTCCCCTGTTTCAGGGATTACAACCAAAAAATGTAAACGTGGAACCTTTTTTGATCTACGCGCGAAACAATTCCTATGGTTAAGCATAGGAAATTTGATCTTGGCGCGTTTGGCGCGGGGTGTGAATCGCAGGTTAGTAGTAGAAGTTTGAGGTACTTTCTCATTCTGAGTCTCTGACTCAATAAGGGAAATTTTGGAAAGCTACTGAAAAGTGGCACTATGAGTGAAGACGTTGGGATTGATAGAGCCTTGGAATGCGAAACTGTTGCCACATTTTTCTTTATAAATCACACTGAAGACGCAGTCAGTGATTAGTACTCTCCGTTCACCTCGTTGATGAACGTAGAAGTTATACGTCACCCGAGCGAATGTATGAGACGAAGAATGTTCGATTCGGTTTAATTACCCAAGTTTGAGGTACTTTCTCATTCTGAGTCTCTGACTCAATAAGGGAAATTTTGGAAAGCTACTGAAAAGTGGCACTATGAGTGAAGACGTTGGGATTGATAGAGCCTTGGAATGCGAAACTGTTGGCACATTTTTCTTAATAAATCACACTAAAGACGCAGTCACTGATTAGTACTCTCCGTTCACCTCGTTGATGAACGTAGAAGTTATACGTCACCCGAGCGAATGTATGAGACGAAGAATGTTCGATTCGGTTTAATTACCCAAGTTTGAGGTACTTTCTCATTCTGAGTCTCTGACTCAATAAGGGAAATTTTGGAAAGCTACTGAAAAGTGGCACTATGAGTGAAGGCGTTGGGATTGATAGAGCCTTGGAATGCGAACCTGTTGGCATATTTTTTTTTATAAATCACACTAAAGACGCAGTCACTGATTAGTACTCTCCGTTCACCTCGTTGATGAACGTAGAAGTTATACGTCACCCGAGCGAATGTATGAGACGAAGAATGTTCGATTCGGTTTAATTACCCAAGTTTGAGGTACTTTCTCATTCTGAGTCTCTGACTCAATAAGGGAAATTTTGGAAAGCTACTGAAAAGTGGCACTATGAGTGAAGACGTTGGGATTGATAGAGCCTTGGAATGCGAACCTGTTGGCACATTTTTCTTAATAAATCACACTAAAGACGCAGTCACTGATTAGTACTCTCCGTTCACCTCGTTGATGAACGTAGAAGTTATACGTCACCCGAGCGAATGTATGAGACGAAGAATGTTCGATTCGGTTTAATTACCCAAGTTTGAGGTACTTTCTCATTCTGAGTCTCTGACTCAATAAGGGAAATTTTGGAAAGCTACTGAAAAGTGGCACTATGAGTGAAGACGTTGGGATTGATAGAGCCTTGGAATGCGAAACTGTTGGCACATTTTTCTTTATAAATCACACTAAAGACGCAGTCAGTGATTAGTACTCTCCGTTCACCTCGTTGACGAACGTAGAAGTTATACGTCACCCGAGCGAATGTATGAGACGAAGAATGTTCGATTCGGTTTAATTACCCAAGTTTGAGGTACTTTCTCATTCTGAGTCTCTGACTCAATAAGGGAAATTTTGGAAAGCTACTGAAAAGTGGCACTATGAGTGAAGACGTTGGGATTGATAGAGCCTTGGAATGCGAAACTGTTGCCACATTTTTCTTTATAAATCACACTGAAGACGCAGTCAGTGATTAGTACTCTCCGTTCACCTCGTTGATGAACGTAGAAGTTATACGTCACCCGAGCGAATGTATGAGACGAAGAATGTTCGATTCGGTTTAATTACCCAAGTTTGAGGTACTTTCTCATTCTGAGTCTCTGACTCAATAAGGGAAATTTTGGAAAGCTACTGAAAAGTGGCACTATGAGTGAAGACGTTGGGATTGATAGAGCCTTGGAATGCGAAACTGTTGGCACATTTTTCTTTATAAATCACACTAAAGACGCAGTCAGCGATTAGTACTCTCCGTTCACCTCGTTGATGAACGTAGAAGTTATACGTCACCCGAGCGAATGTATGAGACGAAGAATGTTCGATTCGGTTTAATTACCCAAGTTTGAGGTACTTTCTCATTCTGAGTCTCTGACTCAATAAGGGAAATTTTGGAAAGCTACTGAAAAGTGGCACTATGAGTGAAGACGTTGGGATTGATAGAGCCTTGGAATGCGAAACTGTTGGCACATTTTTCTTTATAAATCACACTAAAGACGCAGTCAGCGATTAGTACTCTCCGTTCACCTCGTTGATGAACGTAGAAGTTATACGTCACCCGAGCGAATGTATGAGACGAAGAATGTTCGATTCGGTTTAATTACCCAAGTTTGAGGTACTTTCTCATTCTGAGTCTCTGACTCAATAAGGGAAATTTTGGAAAGCTACTGAAAAGTGGCACTATGAGTGAAGACGTTGGGATTGATAGAGCCTTGGAATGCGAAACTGTTGGCACATTTTTCTTTATAAATCACACTAAAGACGCAGTCACTGATTAGTACTCTCCGTTCACCTCGTTGATGAACGTAGAAGTTATACGTCACCCGAGCGAATGTATGAGACGAAGAATGTTCGATTCGGTTTAATTACCCAAGTTTGAGGTACTTTCTCATTCTGAGTCTCTGACTCAATAAGGGAAATTTTGGAAAGCTACTGAAAAGTGGCACTATGAGTGAAGACGTTGGGATTGATAGAGCCTTGGAATGCGAAACTGTTGGCACATTTTTCTTTATAAATCACACTGAAGACGCAGTCAGTGATTAGTACTCTCCGTTCACCTCGTTGATGAACGTAGAAGTTATACGTCACCCGAGCGAATGTATGAGACGAAGAATGTTCGATTCGGTTTAATTACCCAAGTTTGAGGTACTTTCTCATTCTGAGTCTCTGACACAATAAGGGAAATTTTGGAAAGCTACTGAAAAGTGGCACTATGAGTGAAGACGTTGGGATTGATAGAGCCTTGGAATGCGAAACTGTTGGCACATTTTTCTTAATAAATCACACTAAAGACGCAGTCACTGATTAGTACTCTCCGTTCACCTCGTTGATGAACGTAGAAGTTATACGTCACCCGAGCGAATGTATGAGACGAAGAATGTTCGATTCGGTTTAATTACCCAAGTTTGAGGTACTTTCTCATTCTGAGTCTCTGACTCAATAAGGGAAATTTTGGAAAGCTACTGAAAAGTGGCACTATGAGTGAAGGCGTTGGGATTGATAGAGCCTTGGAATGCGAACCTGTTGGCATATTTTTTTTTATAAATCACACTAAAGACGCAGTCACTGATTAGTACTCTCCGTTCACCTCGTTGATGAACGTAGAAGTTATACGTCACCCGAGCGAATGTATGAGACGAAGAATGTTCGATTCGGTTTAATTACCCAAGTTTGAGGTACTTTCTCATTCTGAGTCTCTGACTCAATAAGGGAAATTTTGGAAAGCTACTGAAAAGTGGCACTATGAGTGAAGACGTTGGGATTGATAGAGCCTTGGAATGCGAACCTGTTGGCACATTTTTCTTAATAAATCACACTAAAGACGCAGTCACTGATTAGTACTCTCCGTTCACCTCGTTGATGAACGTAGAAGTTATACGTCACCCGAGCGAATGTATGAGACGAAGAATGTTCGATTCGGTTTAATTACCCAAGTTTGAGGTACTTTCTCATTCTGAGTCTCTGACTCAATAAGGGAAATTTTGGAAAGCTACTGAAAAGTGGCACTATGAGTGAAGACGTTGGGATTGATAGAGCCTTGGAATGCGAAACTGTTGGCACATTTTTCTTTATAAATCACACTAAAGACGCAGTCAGTGATTAGTACTCTCCGTTCACCTCGTTGATGAACGTAGAAGTTATACGTCACCCGAGCGAATGTATGAGACGAAGAATGTTCGATTCGGTTTAATTACCCAAGTTTGAGGTACTTTCTCATTCTGAGTCTCTGACTCAATAAGGGAAATTTTGGAAAGCTACTGAAAAGTGGCACTATGAATGAAGACGTTGGGATTGATAGAGCCTTGGAATGCGAAACTGTTGGCACATTTTTCTTTATAAATCACACTAAAGACGCAGTCAGTGATTAGTACTCTCCGTTCACCTCGTTGATGAACGTAGAAGTTATACGTCACCCGAGCGAATGTATGAGACGAAGAATGTTCGATTCGGTTTAATTACCCAAGTTTGAGGTACTTTCTCATTCTGAGTCTCTGACTCAATAAGGGAAATTTTGGAAAGCTACTGAAAAGTGGCACTATGAGTGAAGACGTTGGGATTGATAGAGCCTTGGAATGCGAAACTGTTGCCACATTTTTCTTTATAAATCACACTGAAGACGCAGTCAGTGATTAGTACTCTCCGTTCACCTCGTTGATGAACGTAGAAGTTATACGTCACCCGAGCGAATGTATGAGACGAAGAATGTTCGATTCGGTTTAATTACCCAAGTTTGAGGTACTTTCTCATTCTGAGTCTCTGACTCAATAAGGGAAATTTTGGAAAGCTACTGAAAAGTGGCACTATGAGTGAAGACGTTGGGATTGATAGAGCCTTGGAATGCGAAACTGTTGGCACATTTTTCTTTATAAATCACACTAAAGACGCAGTCAGTGATTAGTACTCTCCGTTCACCTCGTTGATGAACGTAGAAGTTATACGTCACCCGAGCGAATGTATGAGACGAAGAATGTTCGATTCGGTTTAATTACCCAAGTTTGAGGTACTTTCTCATTCTGAGTCTCTGACTCAATAAGGGAAATTTTGGAAAGCTACTGAAAAGTGGCACTATGAGTGAAGACGTTGGGATTGATAGAGCCTTGGAATGCGAAACTGTTGGCACATTTTTCTTTATAAATCACACTAAAGACGCAGTCAGTGATTAGTACTCTCCGTTCACCTCGTTGATGAACGTAGAAGTTATACGTCACCCGAGCGAATGTATGAGACGAAGAATGTTCGATTCGGTTTAATTACCCAAGTTTGAGGTACTTTCTCATTCTGAGTCTCTGACTCAATAAGGGAAATTTTGGAAAGCTACTGAAAAGTGGCACTATGAGTGAAGACGTTGGGATTGATAGAGCCTTGGAATGCGAAACTGTTGGCACATTTTTCTTTATAAATCACACTAAAGACGCAGTCAGTGATTAGTACTCTCCGTTCACCTCGTTGATGAACGTAGAAGTTATACGTCACCCGAGCGAATGTATGAGACGAAGAATGTTCGATTCGGTTTAATTACCCAAGTTTGAGGTACTTTCTCATTCTGAGTCTCTGACTCAATAAGGGAAATTTTGGAAAGCTACTGAAAAGTGGCACTATGAGTGAAGACGTTGGGATTGATAGAGCCTTGGAATGCGAAACTGTTGCCACATTTTTCTTTATAAATCACACTGAAGACGCAGTCAGTGATTAGTACTCTCCGTTCACCTCGTTGATGAACGTAGAAGTTATACGTCACCCGAGCGAATGTATGAGACGAAGAATGTTCGATTCGGTTTAATTACCCAAGTTTGAGGTACTTTCTCATTCTGAGTCTCTGACTCAATAAGGGAAATTTTGGAAAGCTACTGAAAAGTGGCACTATGAGTGAAGACGTTGGGATTGATAGAGCCTTGGAATGCGAAACTGTTGGCACATTTTTCTTTATAAATCACACTAAAGACGCAGTCAGTGATTAGTACTCTCCGTTCACCTCGTTGATGAACGTAGAAGTTATACGTCACCCGAGCGAATGTATGAGACGAAGAATGTTCGATTCGGTTTAATTACCCAAGTTTGAGGTACTTTCTCATTCTGAGTCTCTGACTCAATAAGGGAAATTTTGGAAAGCTACTGAAAAGTGGCACTATGAGTGAAGACGTTGGGATTGATAGAGCCTTGGAATGCGAAACTGTTGCCACATTTTTCTTTATAAATCACACTGAAGACGCAGTCAGTGATTAGTACTCTCCGTTCACCTCGTTGATGAACGTAGAAGTTATACGTCACCCGAGCGAATGTATGAGACGAAGAATGTTCGATTCGGTTTAATTACCCAAGTTTGAGGTACTTTCTCATTCTGAGTCTCTGACTCAATAAGGGAAATTTTGGAAAGCTACTGAAAAGTGGCACTATCGTTCTGTTATGGATTCTGCATGTTTAAATGAATCAATGGCACACTCATGTTATCACGGTAGCGATGGTATTGCCGAGGGATAACTCATGTAGCGGTATATGAGCGTAACAGAATTGCCTTGGTGTAAGTAACATTCCTTTAGATTATATAGGTTTATTAGAAGTTAAAGTAACAATGGTTCAATAGCAAGAGTTCAGGATAGGGTGGATAAAAGGATACACTTGATCATACACATGGATATACATTAAGACATAATAAATATAAGCATAGAAGATGTGATAGGCATCTTCTAGGAGTACTCTGGAATGAGTCTGCGGTGAAGCAGCTCAGCGGTGTATCTCAGAATAACTCAGAGATCTACTGTCTCTGCTAGTTTATATATGGTTGTTCTGCGTCCATGCCTAACTCTAACTCTGTGGCTATGACATAGTCTACATGTCTATAGATTCCGAATGGAACGTGCCCCCCCCTTTGAGAAATTTGCGTCCTCGCAAAGGTTGGCATCGCATCAAAGGTACTATAGGCATGTGGACTTTACATTGTTGTTATTTATAAGATAGAATAAAAATTAAAAATTACAAAAGATTGCGAAGAAGGTAAGTTCTCAATCAGTATTCACTAGTTTTGCATATAATTTGAATTAAAATGAATAAACTTTTCCGAAATACATGGATTTGCTATGATGATGGTGTAACTGCATAGTTTTAGAATCTAGGAGTTGAGACAATTTATTTTCAGTCTATGAGATAGTTAGCTTTAGAGGATTTATCTGTATCTTTGATTCAGAACGAGTCATTGATCGGATTAGAAAACCACTGTTTCCGAAGGTGGAAATGAAATTGTGGGTTTATTTCTTTTCACGATCTCTTCATGGACTCAAGGATACAGCTTGAACATCTCATTTACTAAACTTCTCTACTGTAGATGTATGTCTAACTCTTTGAACCTAACTATAGTTATTTTACAAAAACTTCAAATCCCTTGTATGTAGGTTTTGTTTATGGAAAATTTCTTATAAATTGTTGTGAATGCAAAACTTGTGAACTGATTGTTCTTTATAGATTAAATGGAGGGACATACGTTGGGTCCCTAGGATCCTCTTCTTCTAGGATCTCGTCGTCTTTGCTGTCATAGACGATTTCAATGTCATCATCTTCCTCTGTTATTGCATGTTCGTTGTTCCGTATCGATCGTTGTGGTAATGTCACGTGCTGAGGTCTCGCATGGATTGGTGTTGTCCTCGTTTGGGCTGTCGTCTCGTGAGTTGATTCTGCTTCGTCGTTAGCTGTTTCATTTGTATTGAAGTTGTAATCGACCGGTCTTAAATATATCTTCAAGTTGTCCTTGTGGACGTCTTGAAGTTTGTTATTGTTGTTCATGATTTGAACTAAGCTTCCTTCGACTTTGACAACTTTGAAAGGTCCATCATAACTCTTTCTGAGTTTGTGGCCTGGTTTGAGATTCTTAACTGCGATCATTACAAGATCGTCCTTCTTAATATCTCTCTCATTCACTCTGTTGTTTTCGTTATATTTCATAGAGTTCGCTAAAGTTGTTTTGCTTAGTTTATTCAGAATAAATGTATCGATTACTTTTTGAGCTAACTTATCGTTATCGTTCTCACTCTCTTTCGATTGAGTCATGTTGTTGTCGAAAGCCATACGACAATCTCTTCCAAAAAGGGCTATGTATGGTGAAATACCAGTAGTAGAACTTGGGATAGTATTAAGAGTAAATGTGACTTTGGGAAGGAAAAGGTCCCAGTCACTAAGGTCTTCTTTGACGTAATGGGTAATGCATTCTTCCAAAGTTCTATGTAATCTTTCGATTTGACCATTTGAATTCTTTTGATGGGGTAACGTAGGTTCATGCTTGATGCCTTTTTGTTTACATATTGCTGTGAATTTAGATGACATGAAGTTCGAACCTCTGTCAGTGATTAAACGTGCAGGGGGCCCGAAAATGTATACTAGATGTTTCAAAAATCGATCTATCACTATCTCTGTTGTAATTGCAGGGATAGCAACTGTGATACTGAATTTACTAAATGCATCTTGCATGGTTAAAGCGTATAGATTGTTCCTACTAGAACGCGGGAATGGACCCATTATGTCCATATGTACTCGTTCAAAAGGTTTACTAGGTATTACGAATCTACCACATGGTTCAACAGTCATTTGATGAGGGTTCTTCTTTCTCTGTGCACACTTAACGCATCTTTTGATATACTCAGATATTTCGTTTTGCATGTTAGTCCAAGAGAACCTTCTCAAAATGGCGTCTCTTGTCTTTTGAATGCCTAAGTGTGCGCAGATGGTTGGATCTACGTGAAAGTATTCTATTATTTTTCGAGTTATCTCATGGTCTTTAGGAATAATGATAGCGGGATGTGGTCTACTCGTGGTAGGTTTAGTATAAAGCATATTTTCTATTACACAGTATCTTTCATTCACATTCTTATTCCTAGATGCTCTATACTCTATTTCTGCTATCGTTCTTTTGATCCAAGGTGTGGATTGTTGAATTTCTTTCAAACCATTGGCTTCTACGAAATTGATCTTTACAGGCTCTTTCTCTACTTTTGATTGAGCTTTCTTCTTTGGTTTCTCGGGTTTCGGGTCATTTGCTTCATCACCTATATATCTCGATAAAGCATCACATACTTTGTTTAGTCTACCCTCTCTGTATCTAATATCAATATCAAACTCTTGGATGACTAGCTGAAACTTTGCTAGTCGTCCAAATAAATCTCTTCTTTTCATTAAGCTTGTGAGGGGTCTATGATCTGTTATACAGATAGTATGGGTGCCTAAGATGTAAGTTCTAAATTGGTTTAAAGCAAAAATCAATCCGAGAGCTTCAATCTCGATTGGTGCGTAATTTCGTTCAGCTTTTATCAGTTTTCTGCTTGCAAAAGCTATTGGATGCAAATCTTTCAATGGCTCTTTGGGATTCTCGGCTTGTAACAAAACTGCTCCGATGGCGATATTACTGCCATCACTTTCAATGATAAACGTTTGGTTTGGTTTGGGAGGTTTCAAAACTGGTGCTTTGATTAGAAAGTTCTTAAGGGTTTCAAAAGCATTCTGTTCTTTTTCTGACCAAATGAATTCTTGGTCGTTTTTGGTTAAATCGTGTAAAGGACTGGCTATGTGCGCGAAATTTTTGATAAATTTTCGAAAGAATCCTACCATTCCCAAAAATCCTCGCACTGCTGTTGGTGTTCTGGGTATTGGGTAGTTTTTGATGGTTTCTACCTTAGAAGGGTCTGGTTTTATTCCTTCTCTACCTACTATAAGTCCTAAAAACTTCACTTCTCGCGAAGCGAACGTACACTTCTTTAACTTTATTTTCATTCCCAGTTCTGAGATTCTCTCTAACAGTTCGTTAATGTCTTTCAAATGCTGTTCTGCTGTTTCGGATATAACTAAAAGATCGTCTAGGTAAACGAATAGTCTACACTGACATTTTGATTGCAAAAACCTTACAGCTGTTTGAAAGGTGTGTGGTGCCCCACACAATCCCATAGGCATCCTTCTATACTGATAAGTGCCTGTGTTGGTTGTAAAAGAAGTAAGATGTCTGTCAGATTCTTTCAATGGGATTTGAAAGAATCCTGATACAAGGTCAAAGTTAGAAAAATACTGAGCTCCTGCAGCTAGATCTACTATGTCTGATATTGTTGGAATGACATAGGTCTGCTTTCTAGTCACACTATTAAGCGCTCGAAAGTCGATGACGAAACGAAAAGTTTCATCTTTCTTCTTGACTAGTACAACAGGGCTGTTGAATAAAGACGTTGATGTCTCTATTATACCTTGTTCTAACATCTCTTTTACTTGTCTTTCCACTTCTTCCTGTTTTCCTAATGGAATACGAAAAATTCTGGGTTTGGGCATGTCCATGTCCGATCTGATCGGTATGGAGTGCTCTACTGGTCCTTCGAAAAGACCAATGTTCTTATCTTCGTTCAGAAATGCGGCTTTGTTCTTCAATATGATAGATTTGAGTTCTATCTTCTGTGCCGTGTTAAGATCAGCTTGTCGTAAGTCTAATTCTTTCATGAAATCTTTAGGAAAGGTTGGAAGGTTTTCTTCCCAATTTGCTTCAGGTGGTATATGTACTTGCAATGCTTCGTTGGTTTCAAACTCTGGGATGTCGACTAAAGCAGCTTTTCCGAGTGCTTGGTTAGCCGGTATGTTTATCCTTTCGTTTGATGTATTGATGAATGTGACCTGTATTGCGTTTTCTAATTTGCAAATCGTTGGAATACATTGAGCTTCGTTGTTTTTCACAATAGATTCAACGTACAGCCATTGGTCTGATTTCATCTCCTTTCCTGGATTGAACGTTATGCTGGCATTTTCATGAGGTTCTAAGACGATTGTATCAGAATTAACTAAGTTAATAAAGGTCTTCGTCTTTTTCAATGCTTTCATAAGTTTATCGTATTTCATCAGTGGTAACGTGTTTTCTCCAACTTGCAAGACATCTTTTGAAGGCATGAGCGTCGTGATGATGTCAACTTCATCTAGTGCTCTCATGAAATCTAATCCTAACAATGCTGGCGATGGGCATTCGCTATCTTTTGAAACAAGAAAGGTGTGCTCCATCTCGTAGCCTGCTATTTCAACGATGAGCTTAATGCTACCCAGTAAATTGAATGTTGATCCGTTTGCAGTGACTGCTGTACTTGAATTAGTCTTATACTCCTTGATCCCTAAGTAAGCTAAAGTTGATTCTCTTACATATGAGACGGAGGAACCAGAGTCCCACAGTGTTAGAACTAATTTGTTATCTATGGTGAGATAGATGAGTGGTAGTTCTACCTTATGCGCTTTCTTGGCGTTGACGTTACATACCAAGGGTATGGCCAAAGGAATAAATGAAACAATATTAGGAAAATACTCTTTCATCACGCTTCTAGGTATGGGGCGGTCTGGTTGAGAGACTAATTCAACCATTTCTTCGTACGATGGTGGTGCTAGAGGTGCAGATGATCCTGACACGTGCATTATTGGTATTTTCATTTTCCCAAAATGCAGTTTATACGCAATTATACCAGCAATTATCACGATCAGAAGACAGGTGACAATTCCAATGGTTACTAGGGTTTTCTCAATCGTTCCGATTATAAAGTCGACAACGTTGTTATACCACTTCTTGATGTAAGTATGTGCTGTTGACACATAGTTACTTCCTTTCTTCAAAGTTTTAACCATTGTTGATATAATTGGGTCGTTGTGAATCACATGAAGAGCGTGATTCTGTCTGATGCTAGCTAAGCTGACTCCATAAGCTATAGCTGCAGTCATTGACGATGTTCTTGAGGATAAGTTACTGTACAAGTTAATTCCTGTGAACTTCAAAGGTGTAACCTTTGATTGATAGAATCCTTCGATTATGGACATAGGACTCACATCAATCGAACCATTGACGCCTTTCCATGCTCCATTTTCTTGCCAAACGTCCGTAGGAACGTGTTCGCAAGAGATTTCTTTACCTGACGGTAATAGATCTGCTGAGCCTGGGGATGCGAACAATAAGTTGTTCTCAGCTGTCCTTATTGGTGTCTCCAGGTAACACGTGTTGTTAACAGTGTGATTGTAGTAGATCGTTTTTGGCTCGATCTTCACACATGTGTGTACGTGGATAACATGTTCTCCAACAAATCTTGCTGCTATATCTTCTCTTGAGAGAATAGTTCGCATTGCTATCGTTGGCTCAATTGCTAAAATAGATCTCCAAAGTTCTAGATACTTATTCTGGATCTCACAGACTGTTTCAAACGAAATAGCGAAATGTTTCTTGAGGTCTTCTTGGAATACATGTACTGCGAATTGTAAATGATCTTGACCAATTCGTCTAGTAATGTTGTGAAGAGTCATTTGTTCGCTTTCTATAGTCTGAGAAACATAGTTGGCTTTAGTTTGTAGATCCCTTTCATCTAGACTAAGTACGTTTTTCGTGCTAAGGTTATGTATCTTGCTTCCGTCCTCATTCATAAAAAATGCTCTATTAGTTCCCGTCTCCTGACTGGATTTCTCTTCAAAGGGAATTTGCACTTTTACATTGCTTGGCCTTTGGACGTTCTCTCTTTTTTCTGCCTCAGTAATTTTGGATGCGCTGGGCTTCAGAGTGATACTAATTGCCTTTGCACTTTCGGTGATCATCGGTCTCTTTGTTGATGTTCTTGGAATTATGGAAGTTGTAGTTGTTGGCCTCTTTGTTGTTGTAGTAGAAGTTATAGGAGTTGTTGTCGTTCTTTCTCTTGGTTTTGTTGTTATAATCCTTGAAGTAGTTGGAGTTGTAGGTAGGGTAGTAGTCGAAGAAGAGGTTTGAATGGTGGTAGTTGTTATTGGTACTGGAGTTGTACTAGGAGGGGTTGGTTTTGTCACTGGAGCTCTCAGCGATAGTGTCGCTCCAGGCGCAATTGAACTAATCTCTACTGTGACTGATGGTTGTTGTGCTCCTTCAAAACCTCGCTCTTTAAACGATTTACTACTCGGTGCTAGCTCTTTCTCTTTCAAAATGGAAATAAAGAAATAAAACAATCTTCGTTGATCTTCCTCACTAGGTACTGGTGTACGTAGGTCGAAATCGTATCTCATTCCATAATTGTCCGAGAAGTAGTGAATGTATCTCTCGAAGTCTATTGGAGTGAATCCTCTGGGTTCAGGATGCTTAGTGAACCATTTATCTCGTACCAAATCGTCTGCTGATGGTTTCTTTGCGATAATCGTACGTAATTCCTCTTCCAATTCAAGGAATTGACGAGATATAGTTCTTAAATTACTAGGCATCTTACGTTCTCCTGTTGAAGGTTTCACTAGGATGAATGCTTGTAGGACTTCATTTATGGATGGTACTGACTGTGACGCTGTTACAGGGTGTCTTTTGAAAGCAAGTTTAAAAGCTATAGCTTCTGACCTCGCTCTGTATGATTCTTCCGTTTGCTTGGCTAAATTAGCATCAAATTCTTCAAATGTCAGTCGTTGTGAGATAAGCACTAAGAGCTGGTCGTTACTCAGATATGATATAGCAAGCTTTGTTGTCTCCATCATTTCTTTATACGCATAATATAGCACATAAGCTTCTTCTACATCATTGACTTCGTATTTCTCCAAAATACTTTCGATTTCCTTTATAGAAATTGCTTGTTTCGAAAAGAACTTGAAATCGATTGGACGTTGCTTAGCAAAATCTAATAGTTTATAGGAATTATCGATAGCTTTCCGTCTTCTAACTTCTTCCCATGTTTGTGCAATGCCTGGGAAACTTAAGATAGGGCGTAGAAATGGGTATGGGCAAACAAAGAGTGGGCCTTCCTGGTACTTGGGAAATTGTTCCATCCATGCCTTGTTGAACTTGAAAGAGCATGGTTTGGAACCTTTAGTAACATCCCTTTTGGTTCTACCTTTTTGAGGTAGCTTTTTGAATTCTCGCTTAATGATATCATGAATATTGTTATCATTAGGGAATTCGGGCAAGATTAGGTAATTGCCTGTTGTTGTATGGAAAACGGGGCCGTTGAAGCATGATTTGATGGCTTTAGGAACTTCTTCGTTGGTTAGAACGAGTGCAGTCTGGGTACTGGGAATAACAATGGTGTTGTCCCCGATAATTGCATCATATCGACTTAAGTCAATATAGTCGCATCTTCTGTCGTAATCTTGTGGAGTCCAGATTACCACAGAAGTTTCAGACTTACAATCACCGTGATGTGCTAGGCATCCATCGGTGTTAAGGAGGAGATCTGACAAAATTGAATCGTCGGGCATCCTCGTCATGTGTCCTCTTTCTAGAATGATACGTGGCCTTTGTACGCATTCAGAGTAGGACCATGATCTTCCTGGTTCATGCATAGGTTCTCCCGTTGAGAATACATTATGACCCGTCTGTTGTAGGACTTGGTCTTTGTATTTTCTGTCTCTCACTATGTCTCTACATTCTTGTGTTTGTAGTGGCTCGACTGCTCTAATCGTGTGATTGGAATCTCTTAGAAAGAACAGATCTCTGATGCATATTTCATGTACTTCTTTGGTGCATCGCCATGCATCCCATTCGTGAGCTGTAGAATTCCGAGTATAAAGATGGATTGATGTTTTAATTACATGCTCGGGCTCACTTTGAGTACATTTGCGTAGCGGTGGAGGCGTCAACAAAACACCTCCTCTCGCCTTTGTGCAAATTTGATATGCATGAGCACATGGAATGTAGAAAACAGTCGCCAGGGCTAGAGCAATAGTGATGGTCAAAGGGGAAAGTAGTGAGAGAGTATTAACTTTCCTGTATCCCTTGTTTCTATTGTTTTGATCTCTAGGTCTTTCCTGACTTTGGTTTCTAGATCGATTGAAATTTGATCGACCCTGAAACCGTACTTTACGATTACCATTTTGGTTATTATCGTTTTTTCGATAATAATTACCGTTAATCGTACCTTGTCTCTGACTTCGTTGTCGAGACTGACTTCTACGATAGTTGTTGTTTCTACCGTTGCCGTAATTGTATCCACGATTATTCCAATCTTGACGTGGTCTTGACACTGTTTCTCCGTTTCTATCCGTTGTTTGTGAATTAAACATTCTTTCCACTGCGTTAACCAATATGGTGTTTTCTGGAGGTTGGATGGCTTCCTCCCATTCAGCATGCTCTACGGCATCATTAAATGTTAATGGTTTCATCCTTCTAACTGCTGCTTGAATGTTGGGGTTAAGTCCACGTAGAAAAGTCATACGCAAGATGTAATCTTTATGAGGATCGTCTTCGGGAAATCCCATTCGACCCTGTACTCTCAACTTTCTTGCGAATGTTCGAACGGTTTGTTCTCCTTGCTTCATGTTTTGGAGCCTCATGACAGTGTTTTCACGTTGACTCTCGGGACAGATGTATTCACACAATTTAGAAAGTAAGGTTTCGTAGGGTCCAAGTTCTTTGATAGCTGATGGTACTTTTGCCATTGCTTCTTGGGCTGTTGGGTCTTTCAAAAGCATAGGCAACAACATTATACGCTCCGGATTTGCTAATCCGAGGGCGTTACCAAAATTGTTGAAAGTACTGATGAACTCGCGAAAACTTGTATTCCCATCATAAATTGGACAATGTTGAGAAACGGCAGTAGCTATTGCCTGCCTGCCTGCTCCTGGCAGTGTTCTAGGGTTTTCTGCCATTTTTTCTTTGGAAACCTTGCTTTTCTCTTTCTTCGCTATTGCTTCTCTCTTATCCGTTAGTTCTTTCTCTCCCAATTTTTCTTGGTTTGTGTTGAGGATATTTTTGTTAGTATTTGTTTGATCCTCAACACTTTTATCTGATAAATTTATTGTTTCTATACTTTTAATTGAAAATTCGGATGTGGGAGAGTTGGAAGAATTGGATGAAAGTGGGGTGATATCAAGAGGAAGGTTTTTGTTTTGGTGAGCGCGTTCTGCGCTCGAAGCTTGTGAGTTGTGAAAAAGATTAGGAGTTGAGGTCGAAAGTGGGGTGTAAAAACCTCGACCTCTTATAAATTCACGGGCTGGCGTAGTTCTCAGAGCTGTTTTGGGGAGAGCTACGTCTTTATTAGAACTCTCTTCTATACTCCTTCTCACTTTGTCCAAATAGGTCTTTTTGATTCTCTCGACTTCCTTTCTTCTTTCTTCCGGTGTTTTTGGTGAAAGGTTGACTAGAGTCTTTCTGACTCTATCAATGATATTAGAAAAGGGTGATTTCTTTTTCGTTGCCTGTTGGCTTTTAGAAAGTTCAGATGTTAAAATTTTTGAATTAGAAATCGGGCGTACTTGTGTTTCCGGTATCGGTGTGTCTTCGCCGGTTATGTTGACAGGTGCGTCTTCCCTTTTTGTCAGGTCCGAGTGGTTGCTTTCCGGTTCGTAGGAAGGATCGTCCTCTTCCGTCGGACTGTGGTACGGTATGGCGTCTTCGTCGGAGTCTTCGAATTTGAACTGTGGTCGTGTTGTTCTCGGTCTAAGAGATTTAGGATTATTAATTGGTGTATCGGTATGATCCGATATTTTCGTGGTTCTCGATTGTACTCTTCCACTTGAACTAGGCGTTATCGACCTTCTGGTTCGAAAGAACCGAGCGTGTCGAGTTACGTGAACGATGTTTCTTTCACGTGCCTCTCACTGTTGATTTAGATACCTGGTTCTTGTGATGAATGTACGGGTACGGCTTGAAGTTTGGTGAAAATGCGAAAAGTTGCTGAATTAGCTAGATGACTGCTCAGTAAAGCAGTCTGGAGGGGTAGTGTGACAGGGCTGATCAGGGCCTGGGCGAGTCTAGATCCCGCCTCTACCGTATTTTTCTCTCTATCTTTCTAAGACAGCTCTAATCTCGATTTATCTATCATCAAAAATCTATAATGTCTAAACTCTTATAATATACATAATGCTTTATTTCAGTGTCTCGCTCAAACTTTTGTGGCTTAAGAAGAAGTTCTTTTTCTTCCTCTCTCTCTCTCTCTCTTTCTCTCTCTCCTTCTCAACATGCTCCTCGAGGTGTACATGTCTATGCAGACTGTACTTCTGCATCTGCAGAGTATCATACTTGAGAGAGAATACGAGCATGGCATTAATATCCATGCAACAGAAATGTTGAGATTTGTAAGTTGCCTGAAGAAAAATTCTTTTAATGGAGTAATGAGTACCTTTCCAGTTTATAAGCGACATTTTCATCTTCTTCGGTGGAATGTTGAAGGCTGAGAGCTTTGGTGAAGATGGGGCGCCTATGGCGGAGGCGCTATCGGCTGACGATGGCTTCAGGAGGCATATCCTGAGCCACAGGTATGCAGATAAGGGGGAAATCTTCGGTTGTGAGCAGGCATATACCTGCTCCTCCGAAGATTTTATGGAGATGATAAAGCTCCTCAAGGTAGCCTTCGATGGCTGGGTAGAGCATGAAAAAGGGCTCTACCGCCATCTGGACGAGTGCCAGAGGCGCAACCTTGGGGAGCATCTAACTAAGATGCGGGAGCGGCGTGACCGGTATGGTCCGTCGGGCTCCTTGCCCCACCAACTGCCTCGTCGGTTCCATTAGGGAACCGACCTGATGATCAAGAGGGTTTTTTTCTTTTACCTCTTGACCATTAGTTTTTACTTGTAATTCATTTTATTACTCCCCTTATTTTACGCAATTTGTATTATTATTTTTTTTTTTCTTATTCGAATAAATATATAAAACTATTGCGCTTCTTGAATTCCTACAGTATACTAACTTGAATGAAATGAACTTTGTTCGCAATTGACTCGGTCTCTCTGATCTTTTTTTTTTTCAATACCGTAGTCAACTTAGCAAGCGGAAAATACATTCACGAGAAAGACGAAATACTATGAGAAAGATTGAGTTTGAGGCATTATGAAAGAGTAGTAATGAGGGTCCAGTGCGATCAAGTGCTTTATGGTAGGAAATGTTCTCTGGAACATGACGTTCGTTTCATACATTTTGAAGAAGGACCGGAGATCAATCGGGTTCTCAATGAAGAAAAATGTTCCTTTTTCCAATCATCTATTCAACAACGAGGCTGTTTGGCAATTAAAATGTGAGATGGGATGGACTACGGTAGTGGCTTGACTTGGAGGACCAAAGCGCACTTCCTTGCAACTTGAACATTGGAGATGAAATAGAGCTCAAATCATAGATAATTCTCCCGAATAATGATGATATTGTAACAAAATTGGCGCGCTTTGCTAACTATAGAACATAAACCTCATCTTAATAACCGTGTATGTTTTTGTCTGAATCTTGACGGAGTTTGTGTCGAAATATGAGTTGTCGGTTAGAAAGACAAGTCCTCTAGGTTTTAGTTCTCTGACAACTTAGTGCACTTTTGTCAGGTCAGCGATAACTCCAGAAAATACGTGAGGTACTTAGTTAAGCTTCTTGGTTCTGATGGTACCTTAGTTCTCAAAATATAAGGATCTGTGAGGGTTCCCACTCCGTCACAGTCTTTTGCCTCTTAGATGGTAAAATGAAATTGAACCAAGTGAGCCGGTTAACTGTGAGATGGAATGAGCATAATGAACAGAATATTCAGACTTTTAGATCTTAAAAGTGGGAAAAGTTCGGGGAAAATAACAAAACAGGAATTGTTCATCATGAACGGTTAACCTAATGTTGCAAAAGTCGTTGGATATGATTGTTGAATAGAATCGAGTTTCCTTCAAACCAAAGGTTTGATTCGAGGTGGAACCTCCACGTTCTGTTATGGATTCTGCATGTTTAAATGAATCAATGGCACACTCATGTTATCACGGTAGCGATGGTATTGCCGAGGGATAACTCATGTAGCGGTATATGAGCGTAACAGAATTGCCTTGGTGTAAGTAACATTCCTTTAGATTATATAGGTTTATTAGAAGTTAAAGTAACAATGGTTCAATAGCAAGAGTTCAGGATAGGGTGGATAAAAGGATACACTTGATCATACACATGGATATACATTAAGACATAATAAATATAAGCATAGAAGATGTGATAGGCATCTTCTAGGAGTACTCTGGAATGAGTCTGCGGTGAAGCAGCTCAGCGGTGTATCTCAGAATAACTCAGAGATCTACTGTCTCTGCTAGTTTATATATGGTTGTTCTGCGTCCATGCCTAACTCTAACTCTGTGGCTATGACATAGTCTACATGTCTATAGATTCCGAATGGAACGCATTTTTCTTAATAAATCACACTAAAGACGCAGTCACTGATTAGTACTCTCCGTTCACCTCGTTGATGAACGTAGAAGTTATACGTCACCCGAGCGAATGTATGAGACGAAGAATGTTCGATTCGGTTTAATTACCCAAGTTTGAGGTACTTTCTCATTCTGAGTCTCTGACTCAATAAGGGAAATTTTGGAAAGCTACTGAAAAGTGGCACTATGAGTGAAGGCGTTGGGATTGATAGAGCCTTGGAATGCGAACCTGTTGGCATATTTTTTTTTATAAATCACACTAAAGACGCAGTCACTGATTAGTACTCTCCGTTCACCTCGTTGATGAACGTAGAAGTTATACGTCACCCGAGCGAATGTATGAGACGAAGAATGTTCGATTCGGTTTAATTACCCAAGTTTGAGGTACTTTCTCATTCTGAGTCTCTGACTCAATAAGGGAAATTTTGGAAAGCTACTGAAAAGTGGCACTATGAGTGAAGACGTTGGGATTGATAGAGCCTTGGAATGCGAACCTGTTGGCACATTTTTCTTAATAAATCACACTAAAGACGCAGTCACTGATTAGTACTCTCCGTTCACCTCGTTGATGAACGTAGAAGTTATACGTCACCCGAGCGAATGTATGAGACGAAGAATGTTCGATTCGGTTTAATTACCCAAGTTTGAGGTACTTTCTCATTCTGAGTCTCTGACTCAATAAGGGAAATTTTGGAAAGCTACTGAAAAGTGGCACTATGAGTGAAGACGTTGGGATTGATAGAGCCTTGGAATGCGAACCTGTTGGCATATTTTTTTTTATAAATCACACTAAAGACGCAGTCACTGATTAGTACTCTCCGTTCACCTCGTTGATGAACGTAGAAGTTATACGTCACCCGAGCGAATGTATGAGACGAAGAATGTTCGATTCGGTTTAATTACCCAAGTTTGAGGTACTTTCTCATTCTGAGTCTCTGACTCAATAAGGGAAATTTTGGAAAGCTACTGAAAAGTGGCACTATGAGTGAAGACGTTGGGATTGATAGAGCCTTGGAATGCGAAACTGTTGGCACATTTTTCTTTATAAATCACACTGAAGACGCAGTCAGTGATTAGTACTCTCCGTTCACCTCGTTGATGAACGTAGAAGTTATACGTCACCCGAGCGAATGTATGAGACGAAGAATGTTCGATTCGGTTTAATTACCCAAGTTTGAGGTACTTTCTCATTCTGAGTCTCTGACTCAATAAGGGAAATTTTGGAAAGCTACTGAAAAGTGGCACTATGAGTGAAGACGTTGGGATTGATAGAGCCTTGGAATGCGAAACTGTTGGCACATTTTTCTTAATAAATCACACTAAAGACGCAGTCACTGATTAGTACTCTCCGTTCACCTCGTTGATGAACGTAGAAGTTATACGTCACCCGAGCGAATGTATGAGACGAAGAATGTTCGATTCGGTTTAATTACCCAAGTTTGAGGTACTTTCTCATTCTGAGTCTCTGACTCAATAAGGGAAATTTTGGAAAGCTACTGAAAAGTGGCACTATGAGTGAAGGCGTTGGGATTGATAGAGCCTTGGAATGCGAACCTGTTGGCATATTTTTTTTTATAAATCACACTAAAGACGCAGTCACTGATTAGTACTCTCCGTTCACCTCGTTGATGAACGTAGAAGTTATACGTCACCCGAGCGAATGTATGAGACGAAGAATGTTCGATTCGGTTTAATTACCCAAGTTTGAGGTACTTTCTCATTCTGAGTCTCTGACTCAATAAGGGAAATTTTGGAAAGCTACTGAAAAGTGGCACTATGAGTGAAGACGTTGGGATTGATAGAGCCTTGGAATGCGAAACTGTTGGCACATTTTTCTTTATAAATCACACTAAAGACGCAGTCAGTGATTAGTACTCTCCGTTCACCTCGTTGACGAACGTAGAAGTTATACGTCACCCGAGCGAATGTATGAGACGAAGAATGTTCGAATCGGTTTAAATACCCAAGTTTGAGATACTTTCTCAGTCTGAGTCCTTGACTCAAGAAGGGAAATTTTGAAAGCTACTGAAAAGTGGCACTATGAGTGAAGACGTTGGGATTGATAGAGCCTTGGAATGCGAACCTGTTGGCACATTTTTCTTAATAAATCACACTAAAGACGCAGTCACTGATTAGTACTCTCCGTTCACCTCGTTGATGAACGTAGAAGTTATACGTCACCCGAGCGAATGTATGAGACGAAGAATGTTCGATTCGGTTTAAATTACCCAAGTTTGAGGTACTTTCTCATTCTGAGTCTCTGACTCAATAAGGGAAATTTTGGAAAGCTACTGAAAAGTGGCACTATGAGTGAAGACGTTGGGATTGATAGAGCCTTGGAATGCGAAACTGTTGGCACATTTTTCTTTATAAATCACACTAAAGACGCAGTCAGTGATTAGTACTCTCCGTTCACCTCGTTGACGAACGTAGAAGTTATACGTCACCCGAGCGAATGTATGAGACGAAGAATGTTCGATTCGGTTTAATTACCCAAGTTTGAGGTACTTTCTCATTCTGAGTCTCTGACTCAATAAGGGAAATTTTGGAAAGCTACTGAAAAGTGGCACTATGAGTGAAGACGTTGGGATTGATAGAGCCTTGGAATGCGAAACTGTTGGCACATTTTTCTTTATAAATCACACTAAAGACGCAGTCAGTGATTAGTACTCTCCGTTCACCTCGTTGACGAACGTAGAAGTTATACGTCACCCGAGCGAATGTATGAGACGAAGAATGTTCGATTCGGTTTAATTACCCAAGTTTGAGGTACTTTCTCATTCTGAGTCTCTGACTCAATAAGGGAAATTTTGGAAAGCTACTGAAAAGTGGCACTATGAGTGAAGACGTTGGGATTGATAGAGCCTTGGGATGTGTTTCGGTGGTTCAGTTATAATCAGTGGTCTTCTGAGTTATAGGTCTTGACCGTCGTCAAGTACAATGTATAATGTGAGTAAAAATTCAAGAAACGCGAGTAAACGACTAAGGTTTATTTAAAATGAAATAAAGCAAATATGTGACAATAGCAGTAGTAATCCAATTTGAACAATGAAAAGGAAAAAAAGAAAAAAGCGTATGTTGTCTGAGAAATCTACTTATATACTTGTGCGTCGAGCAACTGTCAGAGCATGTGTTGTTTTTAACTTCTGGCAAATAGTTGCGAAAATAACAGTTGACAGAACAGTCCCGCGGAGACACCAAAAACGAAGAGCGTGTATCGGCTTGAGAGTAGTTTTTCTATTCCATCCATCTCTTGTTTTATGTCGTAACGGAGAGTTCCATACATATTTACAACAAGTTCTGATAGTTGGTAATAGTACTGCAAGTACTAGCGTAATTATACAGAATGTTGATATTTGAGCGCCTATCGGCCAACAATCTGGATTTCCCAGTAGATTTCTGGACATAAACGTTGCTTTCGAGCATACTTGCTCTCTAATGCATCGTATTGTCTCCGTCCCCTTTTCGGAGATCATTCGAACGTCTGTCATTACCTTGCCAGGTATGGCTTTCAGTTTGAATTCTTGTACAGTAGTTATCCCGGCTTTTATCGTGAAGCAATCGGGATCCGTACACACCAGTAAATGATGTTTGTCTGGATTGACGAAGACAATATTATCTTTGCAGTACATCAAGGGTGCTGCTATTGTACTTGGTATTAGACTCATTATCAAAGTGAGTACCATTATTAGCGATAAGAGATTAATTGGAGATTGGGATCTTCTTTCCCTTTCTAATTCTCTTTCGCGCTGGCTTCGTCTGGCCATTATTTGTTGTCTTGCTCGCTCCATCATAGATGGTAGGGTCAAGTTCCATTCGGATTGTTTCATTTTAGCTTGTTGTTTTTCATCAGCTATTATTTTTGCTTTTAGCTCTTTCAGTCTGTCGACTGGAGCTGTAGTCACCCTTTCCTTAGGTTTGGAAATGACTGTTGTACGTAGAGCTATTTGCTCTTTACTTGGTTTCGGTTTAGTAATAACCGTGCTCCGTTTAATCGTATCCCGTTGTATCTGGATTTCTACTGAAGCTATTGCTTCGATATTTGAATCCAGCATTGGCATGGGTTCTGCCATGGGGACCGCTTCTACTTCGTAATCGAAGTTAGGGTTAATATCTCTATCTCTAGAGCTTGAACCAATTTCTTGGGTTAAATCGACTTGTTGAGTCGCGGGAATCACCTCCTCAGGTGTTTCCTCTTCTCTAACCCTCTGTTCATTGACTTCTTTGTCAGGAGAGCATATTTCTAATGGATAAACTTGATCAAGGGCTCGTTCTATCGATCGTCCCTTTGACTTAAGTCTTATTGATCTGATGAATCCATCAGGGTGTAACAGGTGCTCTGTTACACGGCCTAAGCGCCAGGATCCCCTAGGCGCGTTCTCGGATCTAATCAATACGATATCTCCGATATTAGGAATTAATTGTTTATTCCTTTTTTGTTTTCTTAAGACTTTATTTATGTCTTTGATGGCTATAAGATATTCCTTATGCCATCTCTGCCAGAATCTCTCAGTAACCTTAGCTATAAACTTGATAGCTTCAGTTGCTTGTTTCGCTGTTTGAAGTTGATCAGGATCATAATCCTCATCATACAGCATATCCCGATCAATGAAATCAGGTACTGAATACTCTATGTGAGTATTCAGGAAGTCCATTGGTTTAATGGGAAGAGATTCTGGGTCCCCTGGGCCTGGGAAGGTTAATGGTCTCGTATTGACTATTGTTTCGATTTTAACCATTATTGTATGCATTTCGTCATACGTGGGTTTGTATCTTCCTAGTACCTTGTATAGTATGGTTTTTACTATACCCACTAACCTTTCCCAAGCTCCTCCTTTCCAGGGAGCTAATGGGGTATTAAATATCCATTTAATTTTATCCAAATGATAATGATGGATATATGTTTTGTACGTATTGTTTCGTACTTCGTTGTGTGATACTATTTTGCTTAGGATTTTGTTTCCTAATACAAAGTTTGAGCCGTTATCACTTCTCATCATCTTCGGGACACCTCTTCTTGCTATGAAACGCTGGAATGCATTGAGAAACGCTTCAGCTGAGGTAGTATGCACAAGTTCCAGATGTATGGCTCTAGATGCCATACATGTGAACAAGCATACGTGAACCTTCTCTTCATTCTGGAGAGTTAGTGGTCCCAATAGATCGCAACCGCAATTCTCAAATGGTTTTTTGAGAATAACTCTATCAGAGGGTAAGTCTGGCATCCTGGGTGAGCCATAAGGTAACCCTTGGAATCTTTTGCATCTTGTGCATTCCTTTAGAACATTTTTAATGGTTGCGATTGGTTTTTGCATGTAGTAGTTTTGTTTCATTATCATACTGACTACATCTCTGCCTTGATGGCCCATTTTCAAATGTATCTGGTTGATTATGTACTTTGCCAAGAATGATTTTCTTGGTAACCAGATCGGGTTCCGTGTATTAAACGGTAATTCTGCGTTCTGCAGTCTTGTAGATATACGTATTATTCCTTCCGTATCTATATATATATGCCAATTACAGAACTTCTCTCTGAGTTTGGCTAGATCTACAGATCGTTGTGATAATGCTATCAGCCATTTTTTGGCGATTCCATAATCTTCTGGCGTTAGTTCTCTTTCGAAACTGAACTTGCGAATGACTATGTTCTGTATATTTTTGTTTTTTGTAATGGCGTTTAAAAACTTGCCAACGAATGCTGTTTTTCTCAGGTTTTGTCTATGATTGGACTCTTTTAAGCATTCTTCTAGAAATTCTTCTTGAACTTCAACTTCGGAATTAAGCAATGTTATTACTTTTGATTCCTCTTCCAATCCCTTTGGTTGATGATTGGGTATCTTGAATTTGGTTAGTGGAGAACTGCTCCCATTTAACCATTGAGGTCCTTTAACCCACATGGAGTTTTGACAGTCCTCTTTTGTACTTCCTCTAGTACCAATATCGGCCGGATTATGATCTGTTGTCACATGAAATAGATCTACTTCGTAACCCATATCGGTTAGTCTATTTATCATGGTTTGAACGGCAGATATCTGTTGTGTAACATGTCCTGTTAGCTTCTTGGTTGAGCATAACCAATCAAGAGCTATATGACTGTCTGTTACTAGCTTTATTTTCTTCAACTTGGTTTGTTGAGTTTTGAGAACGAAATTCAAAGCCAGAGTTGTAGCTAACCGAAATGCAATTAGTTCCAACTTAGGGATCGTAATTTTTCGCTTCGGTGCTAGTTTAACCTTTCCAATTAGTAGGTTACTGACTTGATTTTCAGTTTGAATGTATGCACATACGGCAGTTGCTGCCTGACTTGCATCTGCGAAGATCCATAATACGGATTTCTTTTGAATGGGTATGAATCTATTGACGCATACGTGTGCTGGAGTTATTTCATCCAGTATTTCGTTCCATTTGATGGCTATATCTTCGCTTAGTTTCTCATCCCATCCCGATTTCAACGCAAAGACTTCTCTAAGCATTAACTTCATTTTGAGTGTTAGGGGGGATATTAAGCCCAACGGATCAAATGACTTATGTAATTGACTCAGCATTGTGCGTTTTGTCAATTTTTCTGTTTTTTCTAATTTGACCGTTGCTGATAACTCATCAGTTTTTGTGTTGAAGGGTACTCCCAGCATTTTTACTATCGTTTGGTTCAAACGATCTGCCTCCGGCAGTTTACTGTTGAAGCGTTCATCATTAGAGACGAATTCCCTTACATTCATGGAAACTTTTGCGAAAAGTTCCTTTGTCTCCTTATAACGCTGTAATGCGTTAGCGGGGCTTTCAGCTCCCATGGAGATATTGTCTACATATAGTAGATTCATGATTTCTCTCGCCAATGGGGTTCCTTCTTCGGTGAGAAACTTGGTTAAGCACATATTCAGTATGCTTGGCGAGGTTGTAATACCAAAAGGTAATCTACAGAATCTGTATGGTTCGATTCTGTACTTGCCTCTGTCTTCTTCTATCCAGAAGAATCGGCATAAGTCCTTATCTTTTTCGATAAGTCTAATCTGAGTAAACGCAGCTTCGATGTCGCACATGATAACTATTTTGTGGAATCGGTTCTCGATTAATATATCATGTATCTTATTGATAAATATTGAGCCTGTAGCGATTACTTCGTTTAAAGAAGGACTTCCTCTTGCTTTTGATGATGCATCAAAAACAATTCGTAATGGCTTGGGCTTCTCATGCCTCCATACGCCATGGTGAGGAATGTAGTAAGTTGGGTGTCCAACTTCCATTTCCTTTACTTTTTCAACAATTCCGTTGCTTATGTAGTCACCCATGATTTTATTGTACCATTTATTTTGCTCTGGGTTCTTTTCTAATTGAAGTCTCAGGCAATGGATTCTTTTCATGGCGATATTCCTGTTGTCTTGCAACATGGAAATTTTCTCTGTGACAGGGAATGGCGCTGTAATTCGTTTATTTTCGATTACTATGCCTTTTGAGTACTGTTCATAGTACTGCATTGTTATTTCAGCTTTTTCTTCTTCTTGGAAGTCGATACCCAAATTATCGATGCTGAATAACTTGTTGGCTATTTCTGCCGGAGTTAGTTCTCTTGTCTCATCGTTGTGAGTAATAAAGAGAGCTACATTCTTTGTCTTTGTCTTGTGCGGAATGGCTCCGTATACTACTCCTCCAAAGAGTGTGTTTCTTAGAACCAGACCTGACGGTAAGACTTTTTCAATGTTATGCAAATCTGCAATTTCTTTGTAACAGTCCATGCCTATTAGCAAATGTGGTTGGAACTTTTCTCCTTTAACCTTTGTGTTTGCTAGCTGGACGTTACTAGTTTTAATGAACGCCTTGTCTTCCTTCGAAAGGAAGGGCGCAGATACGGCCACGGTTATACATGGCTTTGTATTTAGTAGAAGTTCCACCTTTCCAGTCTTAGTTTTCAAGACTATGGATACTTCATTCACGGGGTGCGTTTCCTGCACTCCGCCTATACCGTAGAAGGTCTTTGTCATAGTCCCAATCACAGGCAGACCTAGCTTCTCAGCATATTCTTCGGCAATTAATGATCTCATAGATCCTTCATCAATTATCACATTGATGGTTTCGAAACGATTTCGTTTCTTGTTAAAGGCTTTAACCTCTGCTGTCTTCAGAATTATTTTCTGGCTTTTGTGGATTTGGTCCACGTTATGAAGCATGACAGGTTCAGATTCATCTTCACTGCTCTCACCGCTATTAGCGATTAATGAGCTAATTGATGATCCTGAGGTATGTTTACCACTTCTGCTCTGACAACTTTCGTCAACTGCTAACAGTTGCTGTTGTTTTGGCTTGAATTGTGGTTTCTTGCCCTTGTGTTCAGTACTATTCTGATTCATGGATTTACTACACAGGAGCATGTTATGCTCCTGCTGACAGTTGCGACATTTCGCTTGAGTACAGCGGCTGCTGTTATGTTCTTTGGAAAAACAAATCCAACACAAGTTTTTCTTTTTAACTTGGTCCCTTCTCTCAGAAACTGATGAAAAGGTTCTACATTTGTTCGATGTATGATTGGTTCTTCCGCAAAACACGCATGAACGGTATTTGTCCTTGGAGGGCGAAGCTTCCTTTCCTTTATGGAGCGCTTATTTTTCCTCTTCAAGTTTAAATTTCACAATCCGTTCGTGTAAAGTGTCAAGAATCGTTTCGGCTGAATATGAATCAGCGTTCATTATGATTTTCTTGACTATATCAAAGGGAAACTTATTCAGCACATGGCTCAAGCAGGTTTCTTTTGAGATTGATCCTTTTACAGTTTCTATTTGCTGTAAAATGCTTCTTACTTCTCGGTAAGTTTTCTCACAATCTGCTGCTTTCTTTTGAGCTGGCTTCAGTGACTGAAGTTTCTGCAAGAGTGTGTACAAATCGGTTTTGTATGCTCCGAATTCTCTTTGTAGACAATCTTTTATGTATTCGTAATTTTCTTCTGTCGGGTCGACACTTACGATTAATTTGGCTTTTCCTTGGAGACCTTCGTAAAGCAGATTGATCTTTTCTGCTTTGCTTAACGTACTATCTTTGTCGATTAACGTTTCAAATCTGGTCCAATAGGATTTAAAGTTCTGGGGTTCCCCATCAAATGTGGGTACCCTTATTGGTTGTCTTTGAATTATTGTTGCTTGTTGCTGTTCGCCTCTCGATTCTTGGCGGAGAGCTTGTAGAGCAAGCGTAAATTCTCTTATCAACCCACTTTGAGCATCTTGATTTTGCTGACTTAGCTGACTATGAACATCCTCTTTTTGGTATGAGTAGAGCTTTTCCATTATCTTTTGATAAAAGATATGGGCCCTGGCGACCAAGTCTTTGAGGTCGATTTGGTGAAGGGTCAGTTGTTCTTCAAAGGCCCCTTTCAAATCGTCTGTTAGTGCCAATCTGTAGTCGATTAAAAACGATCTACTTTCGATATATTGGCCAATTGCCTCATTAAGCGTCGTGGCTAGCACTTGCAATTGGTCCCGCGATACTGGTCTGTATGACGGGGCCACTCTCCAGTCGAGAGTGATTGCGTGAGCTTCTGCCAATATGCTTTGGAGCTTTTCACGTGTTATTCTGTAACTCTGAATAACAGCGCTACTCTGCTCGCTGTACAGACTCAAGTCTGTAGGGTTTGCACGGGCATTTTCGTCCGACATATTTCACGTCTTAATTTGGACGATGCACCAAAATGTTTCGGTGGTTCAGTTATAATCAGTGGTCTTCTGAGTTATAGGTCTTGACCGTCGTCAAGTACAATGTATAATGTGAGTAAAAATTCAAGAAACGCGAGTGAACGACTAAGGTTTATTTAAAATGAAATAAAGCAAATATGTGACAATTTATAGTAGCAGCAGTAATCCAATTGAACAATGAAAAAGAAAAAGCGAAGTTGTAATAAAAAATCTACTTATATACTGGCGTCATGTAGCAACTGTTTCCGCATGTGATGTTTTTTAGCTTCTGGCAACTACTCTTGAAAACAGCAGCTGACAGAACAGAGCCTTGGAATGCGAAACTGTTAGCACATTTTTCTTTATAAATCACACTTAAGACGCAGTCAGTGATTAGTACTCTCCGTTCACCTCGTTGATGAACGTAGAAGTTATACGTCACCCGAGCGAATGTATGAGACGAAGAATGTTCGATTCGGTTTAATTACCCAAGTTTGAGGTACTTTCTCATTCTGAGTCTCTGACTCAATAAGGAAATTTTGGAAAGCTACTGAAAAGTGGCACTATGAGTGAAGACGTTGGGATTGATAGAGCCTTGGAATGCGAAACTGTTGGCACATTTTTCTTTATAAATCACACTAAAGACGCAGTCAGTAATTAGTACTCTCCGTTCACCTCGTTGATGAACGTAGAAGTTATACGTCACCCGAGCGAATGTAGAGACGAAGAATGTTCGATTCGGTTTAATTACCCAAGTTTGAGGTACTTTCTCATTCTGAGTCTCTGACTCAATAAGGGAAATTTTAGAAAGCTACTGAAAAGTGGCACTATGAGTGAAGACGTTGGGATTGATAGAGCCTTGGAATGCGAAACTGTTGGCACATTTTTCTTTATAAATCACACTAAAGACGCAGTCAGTGATTAGTACTCTCCGTTCACCTCGTTGACGAACGTAGAAGTTATACGTCACCCGAGCGAATGTATGAGACGAAGAATGTTCGATTCGGTTTAATTACCCAAGTTTGAGGTACTTTCTCATTCTGAGTCTCTGACTCAATAAGGGAAATTTTAGAAAGCTACTGAAAAGTGGCACTATGAGTGAAGACGTTGGGATTGATAGAGCCTTGGAATGCGAAACTGTTGGTGTCTCGGAATATAGTTGTTGGTGAAGCTTAGTTGTTACCTTAGTAAACGGCTTCCACAGTAGAGTCCTTGTAGTAGAGGTGGTTCAGTGGTTTAATTGTTTGAGACAAGGAATAATATAGAATGGTTTATTGGCGGATATAATACAATAGTGCAGATGATGAGTGCCGGAGGGGCTTTGGGTAATGGTGAAACGTTCGAATAACTCGCCCAGCTTACATCTCGCTGGGCTTATAAAGGGTCCTAAGTGTAATGTTACATATAAACTACGGTATAGTGACAAGTGGGTTCTAAGAATAAAGGGTCTAATGTCTACATGAATTGTATGATATCTCAATGAATGTTTCGAATTAATCTTATTAAGGTTAAATAATACGAATATCAGCTGCCTTTTAATCCGGCAATTAATGTTTGTTACATTCGAAACAGTCATTGATTAATGATAATGATTAGGGATAAAAGAAGATACGGGTTGGGCAATAACTAACTAATATGTCAAGAGAATATTCTAGATTTACCTCATTCTGTTCTTCTGCTGTTTTCAACGTTTCTTCCGAAACATCCTCCGCCAGACGTGTGGTGTTCAGTTCTGGGGTCGCTGTTGACTTCACAAGCACAGCAGTCCGGTTTACAGTAGCTGTGTGGCTCCTCCATGCAGTCGGGGCAAAATCCTAGTTCGTAAAGCCTATAGTTCTTCTCTCGGCTGGTTCGGAAGTAAGGACAGTGAATATCAGAGTGATTGTTTTCTTTGCAGAGAATACAATGTTGTGACATTTTCACAATACCCTTAAACTCTTCCATGAGTCTCGTCATCTGGTTAAGCTTTGTTTCCATGAGTATCGTTAGTCTTGATTTTTCTTCTACGATCTCTCTGCGGGATGGTTCGGTCCACATGGCGAACGTTTCCTCCAATTCCATCGAGAATCGTGATGTTGGAGTTCCCTCTCTCTCTGATCTGGATCTATGACTCGCAGGTGATGGACTCCGTGCTGATTCCCCGTCATACAATTCCGAAGTAGGTGAAACGATTGGGCTAGGGGTTTTCGGCGTGAGTGAGTAGTCGCTTCCTGTTTGTGATTCCACGAAAAATATGTTCGGCTGTCGGTAATAGGAAGCTCTTGTAGCGTTGCTCTCAAAATAATTAGGAGAAATGGCTCGAGTATTGCGGCTGGCGAAGTTGAATCGGTCCATTTTATTTGCGACGGTTAATAACTGGTATAGATATTCGGATTTTGCAAGATGCTTTGCTCCCGCCTTAAATTGACCTCTTGTATGTAATATTCTAATCCTGTTAAATATTGTTTGTTGATTATCTGGTTTGAGTATATGATTGGCACGGCACACTATTCATCATTCTCATATGCTTTTTTACAGTATCGCCTTAATGAAGGCTAAGAGGATTTGCCATCCTATAGCGGACGCTCTGCCGGTGCACCAGATTAGCGGTTTTGACATAGCTGTCAAAACCTGCGCGCCGAATGCATAGCTGATCAGCGTTGTAATGATGGTTGCTCCGGTTAATGCCGTTGAGGTTTTCCATCTTTCTGTCATTACTGTGCCTAAGGGGCTTAAGTCTGGCATCTTTGTCCAATTATAATCCGCTTGGTCAGCTGGTATCATATCCTCTTCTAATTCGTGATAAAGAAGTGTTCCGCTTATTGTAAAGTCCTTTCTTTCTGCTGCACATTTTGTGAAGCATTTCTGATATACTGTAGCTTCGTCGAAATACATTGTGATCAGCGTCGTAGGGTTTTCCGGGGAACATTCAATGGATCTTATATGATCATCGCATTGAATTGTGATCCATGAGTCTATTGTTGACATGCAGCTGATTGCTATTTTTGCTCCTACTGGGCAGTCGTAACACCCACTTATGTTTGTGAATGTTGGCACGCAGGGGTAGTCCAAGTTCATCGCTGCGCTGTCCATCAGTAGATTTGATTCCATGTAAAACAGTATTTCATCTGTTTTTTGCAAGGCTACGATTGTTTTTCCATGCTCCTTTAGTTCCATTGAACTGGTTGAGAACGGTAAAGTCTGCTTCCTCTCGTGTTTCTTGATGGCGTTTCCTGGACATTCGCATGTTGTTTTGTGTTCATGCGGTCGGCATTTGCATTTGTCCGGTATGTGACAGTTGGTTTGGTTGCTCGTTGCGTCTGCTTCTGTTGCGCAACGTAGCATGAAGTCGTCGTGGCTGTCAAGCATGACTGTCCTATTGCTGGAGCGAGCAAACTGGGTGCTTGCAATGGGTGCGTGTTGATTCGTTATTGAAACTATCGTCGCATTCAAGAACGGTGTCTTCACTTTTTGATAGGGTCTCATTTTGAGGTATTCCACAGTGAGCTGTTTTTTGATGATTATGCTGATTTTGAACGTAACTTCGCTGAAGTATTCAGAACATCGGAAAACGTCAAAAACTTCTTCTGTGGCTGGTTTGTGGAATAGTCGATAAAAGCTGCATCCTCTCGAAAATACCATGCCACAGCCACACAGCCATCCTCCGCATGATAGCATGCATCCTGATTCTCCTTGATGCTGGTACGTGTGTGCGAATTCGGCTATGTACGATCCTTTGGTTACTTCCTCGCAAAAATCTCCAGTGCATGATCCAGATAATCTGCATCTCTTTGTTGTTTCTACGAGTGGGTTGGTCAGTCGTGTGTAGTGACGATGCTCCTTATGGCATGTTACTGTTGAGTTCATTTTTTCGACCTCAATTGATCCTATGATGACGTTATTGTGCATCATTTGTACACAGACCTTTGAGGTCAGTGAATTGAACATCACTTCTCTACCAAACTGGTAGTAGCAGTGCGTTCTGTTATCACATTTCAATTCAATGGAGTACCTTGTATGGGTATCCTGACATCCTTCCGTGATTCCTATAGTTCCAATTGCTAAGATTGTGGCAATCATAGTCACGTAGCTGGTTGGGTTTGGTTTGGGCAGCCGAGCTGGCTCCCTTCTTTTTTGTTCCCTCTTAAGGTCCTTGTTAACGTTTGAGTACGTATGTTCTTCATAAGGTTCTTCATAAATTGTTGATACTGTTGTTGGTTGTCGGCGCGATCCGTGTGGTCGGTTCCGACTTGGGTGCCATTCTATGAGTTCCATGCTCCATTCAGCGTTCGGTTCATTAGTTAGTTGAGCCAGATGGGGATTTTTGGCAAGGTTTTTGAAGTTTCTTGCCATTTGTCGTGATTGTATCCATCCATTTTTTGCTCGTTCCACTAGAGTTGATTCCTTCGTTGTTTTTACTATCCACCTTAGCAACGGGCAAATAATTACCATTACTAGTGTTGAATATGTGAATGCTGATAGCTGGGCTCCCAATGGCCAACAGTGGGGATTTCCTATTAGGTTTCGAGACATAAACCTCGCCTTGTGGCATACTTGATTTCGGACGCACCTTGTAGTTTCTGTTCCGAATTCCGAGATTAGTCTGATATCGGCCATATTTTTTCCCGGTATGGCCCTTAGCTCTATTTCAAGCGGACCTTTTGCTTTAGGGTCAATGTTGCGGCAATCACTATCTATGCATAATAGAAGTGGATGGTTGTTTGCATTGACTGTCAAGTGGGTTTCATTACAATACATTGCTGGGTTGCTTGAAACGCTTATTACTTGACTGGCGATGAGTATCGCGGTTAGGAGGTTTATGAAAGAACTTTTTCTTCGAGGTGCTGCTGTTCCTAGTAGTCTTCTTTCCTCCATTTTTCTCCTGGCGGTCTCCATCATTGAAGGTAGTTCGTTAATCCATGTTGTTCCCTTGGTTGGGACAGAATTTTTTCCCTGGATTGTTGGTCTCGCTAAGCCTTTCTCTTGCTGTGGCGGAGGTAATTCTTCCTCCGTTTGGAGATCGATTTGTAGTTCTGATCCTGGTTCAGAACTACTATGGACTTCTGGAGTTGGTTTCCTGTGGTAGGTATCCATTTCTTCCGTTCTTGTCCGCTTATCCAGTTCGACTGGTTCTTCCGGCTCCGAGTCTTCGATGGTTTCTATTTCGGCTTCTTCTGGTAATTTGTCCGGTCCTTGTGCTGTACTCGGTATCTGGCTTGGTGTTGGTTTCATAATAGCCCTGTTGGCTATTTCCAATGGATACAGTAGTTCGAATGACCTTTCTATGATCCTTCCTTTTGTAAGAACCATCGCTGATCGGTTCAATCCGTCTTCAGATTCCAGTATTCGGGTGATTCTCCCGAGCTGCCAGCTTCCTCTCGGGGCCTTTTCGTTTTTGATAATCACAACATCACCTATTCCTAGTGTGAATCCGCTGTGACGTCCTTGTGATTTGATCCGTTTGTTTATATCCTTTATGCTGGTGAGGTATTCAGTTTTCCATCTGTACCAGAAGCGGTCGGATATGTTTGCTATAAACTGTATTGCTTCCATAGCTTGTTGTGCTGAAGCGATGTATTCTGGCTCCTTTCCAATACCGTCCACTTCATCTCGTGGGGTTTGATCTGGTATGGAATAGCTTAGAGATGTATTCAAGAAATCGATCGGACGTATTGGGATTACTTCCGGATCGTCGGATCCAGAATATGTCATTGGTCGGCTGTTTACTATCATTTCTATTTTTGACATGATAGTATGCATCTCATCTAGCGATGGTTTGTATCGTCCTATCGCTCTGTTGAAAGATGATTTGACTATTCCTATCAATCGTTCCCATGCACCTCCTTTCCATGGTGCTAAGGGTGTGTTGAATATCCATGTTATCCGGTCCAAGTGATAAGAATGGAAAAACATGCTGTAGTTGTCCAATCTGTGCGTCCTTTCTTTCACAATTTGGGACAGTATTTTGTTTCCAAGTACAAAATTAGATCCATTGTCGCTTCTCATCATTGTGGGAACTCCTCTTCTTGCTGTGAATCGCTGCAAGGCGTTAATGAAGGCTTCGGTTGATGCCGTAGGTACTAGTTCCAAATGAATTGCCCTTGTGGCCATGCAAGTAAAAAGGCATACATGCGTTTTCATTTCTCCTTGAAGAGTAAACGGACCCATTAGGTCACATCCGGTGACTGTGAATGGCTTTGTGACAGTTACTCGGTCCTTAGGAAGATTTGCCATTTGTGGCGATCCTATTGGCAGGGCGTTGAAACGTCTGCATACTGTGCATGATTGTAGGATCCTTTTGATGGTTGACATCGGTTTCGGAAGGTAGTAGCGCTGTCGTAGAAGTGTATGTACCAGCTCCCGTCCTGAATGACCACTCTTCTTGTGTATTTGCATGATGATGTACGCCGCTAGTTGAGATTTCCTGGGTAGCCAAATTGGGTTTCTGGTATCGTATGGTAAATCCGCGAGCTGGAGGCGAGTTTCTATTCTGATTATGTCTTTTTCATCTTTGAAAAAGTTCCAAGTTCTGTATTTGGTCTGTAACTCCTTCATGTCCTCCATTTGTTGGCTCAAATGGACAAGCAATGTTTTTGCTCCTTCGTAATCCTTTCCCGAGGATTCGCTGGTTAATGTGAAGTCGTTTGTATATGATGGTGACTTCTTTAATGTTGACGTGACTGCCTTAATGAATTTGCCTACATATGCTGCTACGGCCATGTTAGTACGATGATTCTCCGTTTTTAGGCATGCTTCCGTCACTTGATCGTCGAATTCTTCTGATTGTTGAATCAGAATTTGCTCATTCGATTTTTCTTCTATGACTAATCCCTCTCTAATAGAAAAGGGTGTTAGTGGGTTGGTGGATCCATGAATCCACTGTGGTCCCTTAATCCATGGTGATGATTGACAATCCTCTTTGTCCATCCCTCTGGTTCCAATGTCAGCTGGATTGTATTCCGTTGAGACGTGGTATAGTCGGACAGTAATTCCTGCCTTTCGCATTTCTTCTGTGTTGCACAGAATGTCCTTGAGGTAATGTTCAATGGTTCTTGGAAGCTTCTTGTTTGAGCTGATCCAATCTAAGGCTATATGGCTATCGGAAGCCACCTTTACTGTTATGTTCCTGAGACCTTGTTTTTGAACTAGGTTTTTTGCGAGATTGAATGCCATACGAATAGCTATCAATTCCAGTTTCGGTATGGTTAAATTCCGTTTTGGTGCTAACTTCACCTTTCCTGTGAGTAGGTCACTAATTTCTTCATTGGTTTGTAAGTAGGCGCAGACTGCTGTTGCTTCCTTGCTTGCGTCTGCAAAGACCCACAATGTGGAAGATTGTGTTGTCGGTATGTATCTCGCTATTGAGACATGGGCCGGTGCTGCAGCTTCCACTAATGAGTTCCATTTTTCCGTGGTCTCATCTTCCAGCGGCTCATCCCATCCTTTCTTGGTATTGAATACTTCGCGTAGTAGTATTTTGATCCGGAGTAGTAGTGGGGTTATCATGCCAACTGGGTCGTATGATTTGTGTAGTTGACTTAGCATGATCCTCTTCGTCAGTTTGTCGCAAGGTTCCAATTTCACTTGCGTTGTGAGTTCGTCCCTTCTTATGTTGAAAGGGAGGCCGAGCATTTTTACTTTGTGCTCTTCTAGCTTGTCTTCGTCCGGAATGGCTGCGTTAACGTTATCATTGTTGGAGATGTATTCTCGGATATTCATGGATATATCTTTGAATAATCTTTTTGATTCATGATACTTTTGAATCGCAGCTTCTTCGGTATCAGCTCCCATTGTGATGTTATCCACGTATAGAAAACGCATAATTTCATCTGCTAGTTCTGTGTTTTGGTTCTTCAGAAAATGAACTAGACACATGTTTAGGATACTGGGGGAGCTGGTTATGCCGAAAGGCAGACGACAGAAACGGTATGGTACAATTCTTGGTCCTCCGTCGTTTGAACGGTTGAGCCAAAAGAATCGACATAGATCTCTGTCGGGTATGGTCAACATGATTTGTGTGAATGCAGCTTCGATATCACACATCATGATTATTTTGTGAAAACGATTGGCGACTATTATGTCGTGAATCTTATTAGTGAATATAAGACCAGTCGTTATCACTTCGTTAAGGGAAGGCGTACCTCTAGCCTTTGATGAGGCGTCGAAAACGATCCGTAGTGGTTTTACTTTTTCGGCTTTCCACACTCCGTGGTGCGGGATATAGTAAGTGGGTCGTCCGTTGTCTATCCTGGGAACGCGTTCCACAATTTCTTGGTGTATGTAGTCGTCCATTATTCGATTATACCATTCCTTCTGATTCGGGTTCTTCTCCAGTTGGGCTAGTAGACAGTGTAGCCTCTTGATGGCTACCGTTTTGTTGTCTTTGAGCTCGGCGAATTTTTCCTTTTTTGGGAATGGCGCTACTAAGCGATTATTTTCAAATCGGATGCTTTTCGCGTAGTCCTTGAAGTATGCTTCGGTTATTTTTTCCTCGGCTTCTTCATTTGGGTTGATTCCTGTGTTGTCAATCTCGAATAATTGTTGAGCGATTTGCTCCGAAGTGATTTCTCTTTCTTCGGTGAGGTTTGATGCGAACAGTGTTACGTCTTCTGTCCGTTCTGGTTTGGTCCTAGTAGATCCAAAGGTGATTGTGCCTAGTTTCGTATTTCTGGCTAGCAATCCTGACGGTAGTTCCTCTTCTATACTACGTCTTTCGGTAATTTTGTGATAGTTGTCCAGTCCAATTAGTATGTCTGGGGTGATTTTTTCACCATTATTGTATGGAGAAGCGGGCGTGAGTTCCTTTTCCTTTATGAACTTCCGGTCCTCCTTGGATAAGATTGGAGCCTTCACGGCTACTGTAATCTTGGGTTTAGTTGAGACTTTGAGGTTCGTATGTCCGTCAGTTGTCTTCATTTTGAGGATGACTTCGCTTGATTCATGCGTTTCTTCGTGTCCTCCTATACCATAGAACGTACTTCTAGCTGACTTTCTGAATGGTAGGTTAAGCTGCTTGGCCACCTTCTCGGTGATCAAGGATTTGGTTGATCCTTCGTCGATGATTACGTGTAGTTTCTCGTAATCCTTGCTGAGGTTATTCTGTACCTCGACTTGTGCTGTCTTCAAGATAGCTCTGCGCCTGTGTTTCCTGAGTTTCCGGTCCTTGTTGTGCAAGATGATCCGCTCATCGTCCGTTAGGCTGCTGCTATCAGTAGTTTGTCCTTCTTCCTCCGTGGAAGAGTGTAATTCCTTTCGTGGATTTGTTTGTGTCAGGAGCTGAGTGTTATCCTTGCGGTCAATCGGCTTTTTGCCCCCGGCAGAGGTTTTATCGCTCAGTCTTCTCTGATCGTTGTTGGCCGTCTGTGGCCAAGTTGGCTTCCGGTCAAAGGGTTTCTTGCCTCCATTGGCGTTCCCATCGTTTGACTTGTTCGGGTTTGAAAATGTGCAAAGCAAATCACTATGCTTCATGTTGCAATTGCTGCACGTAGGTTTGTCACAGTGTGAGCTACTGTGGTTGCTTGAGAAGCAGATCCAGCACAGGTTGCGTTCTCGTACTATTGTTCGTCGTTCCACTGGAGTGCTATATTTTCGGCAATTGTCCGCGGTGTGGAACCTTTTTGTACAGAAGGCACAATGGTCGTCATTGCTCTTCTGGTTGCGTGGCGCTTCAGAATTGCTGCTACGTTTGTGGAGTAATTCCTTCTCCTCCTGTAGGTTGAACTCTATGATCTTGTCTTGAAGCTTGTCCATGGTGTCTTCTACTGTCAGCTCGTTGGCTGACATGATCAGTTTTTTCACCAATTTGAAGGGAAATTTCGGTAATACTGCTCCCATGATGAGTTCCTTTGTTATAAGGGCTCCTGACGTTTCGATTCGTCGAAGTAGACCCTTAACTTCGTAAAGGGTTTCTCTGCATTCCTTTGCTCGGAATGGAGCGGTACGTACTGCATTCAGTTCCTGGATGATTTTGTATGGATCGGCCTTATGGGTTCCATACTCCTTCTCCATAAGTTTCCGGATGTACTCGTAGTTTTCCTCTGATGGGTCCACATTTACGAGTCGTTTGGCCTTTCCAGTTAGACCTTCGTACAGCAGGTTGATTTTTTCTGCAGTGCTGAACGTTGGTTCGTTGTGAACAAGTGAGTTGAATCTTGTCCAGTAAGATTTGAAGTTTTCGGGTTTTCCATCGAAGGTTGGTACGCGAATGGGTTGTCGTTGGATCAAAGTAGCAGGCTGTGTTGGTGTTTGCTTCATAGTTTTGATTAGCTCCATCAGCTGCTGCATGAGAAAATCCGTTGGGTTCAGTGACGGTGTGCTCGATGCATCGTCTTCGGCTTCCTCTTTCTGCTCTGATCGATATGCTGTTCCTCCTGTTGGTAGTTCATCCTTCCTTTGCATGATCTCTATGAGTTCTTCTCTTTGTCTTATTTCTCTGGCAATTTCTAAATTTTTCTCGTTGATCATCTGTTGCAGCTGATCACGTTTTAGTTTTTGCTGTTTTTGTATGAGAAGTTGGGCTTCTTGCTTCACGTCGTTCGCCTTTGTTCGGGGATCCATGAGATCAATACGTTCTTCGCTCAGAAGAGCATTGTATATCTCGTTGTGCTCTGCGCTCAGTCTGTGTTGTTCCATCATCTGGTCTGTTCTAGCTACTCCGTAGTCGATTATGGCGTCTTGCAGAGAATTGCATTCCTTCTCTAACTGAGCAAGTTCTTCATCGGTCCATGCGCCTTCGGCTTCCAGGTCCAGTCTGTTGAGCCGATTCACTTTGTTGGTGGCGGCATTTACATTGCGAGCTTGGCGAGTCAGCTCGAAAAGTGCAGGGTACTGCATCTTCCAGTCGTGAGAGTTGTTCATCTTTCTTATTTAGCAGATGCACCAATTGTCTCGGAATAATAGGTGTGTGGAGCTTAGTTGTTACCTTGGTAAACGGCTTCCACAGTAGAGTCCTTGTAGTAGAGGTGGTTCAGTGGTTTAATTGTTTGAGACAAGGAATAATATAGAATGGTTTATTGCGAATATATATATAATACAGGGGATTCGTGTAATGGTGTAAGGGTTCGAAAACTCGCCCAGCTTACATCTCGCTGGGCTTATAAAGGGTCCTAAGTGTAATGTTACATATAAACTACGGTATAGTGACAAGTGGGTTCTAAGAATAAAGGGTCTAATGTCTACATGAATTGTATGATATCTCAATGAATGTTTCGAATTAATCTTATTAAGGTTAAATAATACGAATATCAGCTGCCTTTTAATCCGGCAATTAATGTTTGTTACAGTTGGCACATTTTTCTTTATAAATCACACTAAAGACGCAGTCAGCGATTAGTACTCTCCGTTCACCTCGTTGATGAACGTAGAAGTTATACGTCACCCGAGCGAATGTATGAGACGAAGAATGTTCGATTCGGTTTAATTACCCAAGTTTGAGGTACTTTCTCATTCTGAGTCTCTGACTCAATAAGGGAAATTTTGGAAAGCTACTGAAAAGTGGCACTATGAGTGAAGACGTTGGGATTGATAGAGCCTTGGAATGCGAAACTGTTGGCACATTTTTCTTTATAAATCACACTAAAGACGCAGTCAGCGATTAGTACTCTCCGTTCACCTCGTTGATGAACGTAGAAGTTATACGTCACCCGAGCGAATGTATGAGACGAAGAATGTTCGATTCGGTTTAATTACCCAAGTTTGAGGTACTTTCTCATTCTGAGTCTCTGACTCAATAAGGGAAATTTTGGAAAGCTACTGAAAAGTGGCACTATGAGTGAAGACGTTGGGATTGATAGAGCCTTGGAATGCGAAACTGTTGGCACATTTTTCTTTATAAATCACACTAAAGACGCAGTCAGTAATTAGTACTCTCCGTTCACCTCGTTGATGAACGTAGAAGTTATACGTCACCCGAGCGAATGTATGAGACGAAGAATGTTCGATTCGGTTTAATTACCCAAGTTTGAGGTACTTTCTCATTCTGAGTCTCTGACTCAATAAGGGAAATTTTGGAAAGCTACTGAAAAGTGGCACTATGAGTGAAGACGTTGGGATTGATAGAGCCTTGGAATGCGAAACTGTTGGCACATTTTTCTTTATAAATCACACTAAAGACGCAGTCAGTGATTAGTACTCTCCGTTCACCTCGTTGACGAACGTAGAAGTTATACGTCACCCGAGCGAATGTATGAGACGAAGAATGTTCGATTCGGTTTAATTACCCAAGTTTGAGGTACTTTCTCATTCTGAGTCTCTGACTCAATAAGGGAAATTTTGGAAAGCTACTGAAAAGTGGCACTATGAGTGAAGACGTTGGGATTGATAGAGCCTTGGAATGCGAAACTGTTGGCACATTTTTCTTTATAAATCACACTAAAGACGCAGTCAGTAATTAGTACTCTCCGTTCACCTCGTTGATGAACGTAGAAGTTATACGTCACCCGAGCGAATGTATGAGACGAAGAATGTTCGATTCGGTTTAATTACCCAAGTTTGAGGTACTTTCTCATTCTGAGTCTCTGACTCAATAAGGGAAATTTTGGAAAGCTACTGAAAAGTGGCACTATGAGTGAAGACGTTGGGATTGATAGAGCCTTGGAATGCGAAACTGTTGGCACATTTTTCTTTATAAATCACACTAAAGACGCAGTCAGTGATTAGTACTCTCCGTTCACCTCGTTGACGAACGTAGAAGTTATACGTCACCCGAGCGAATGTATGAGACGAAGAATGTTCGATTCGGTTTAATTACCCAAGTTTGAGGTACTTTCTCATTCTGAGTCTCTGACTCAATAAGGGAAATTTTGGAAAGCTACTGAAAAGTGGCACTATGAGTGAAGACGTTGGGATTGATAGAGCCTTGGAATGCGAAACTGTTGGCACATTTTTCTTTATAAATCACACTAAAGACGCAGTCAGCGATTAGTACTCTCCGTTCACCTCGTTGATGAACGTAGAAGTTATACGTCACCCGAGCGAATGTATGAGACGAAGAATGTTCGATTCGGTTTAATTACCCAAGTTTGAGGTACTTTCTCATTCTGAGTCTCTGACTCAATAAGGGAAATTTTGGAAAGCTACTGAAAAGTGGCACTATGAGTGAAGACGTTGCGATTGATAGAGCCTTGGAATGCGAAACTGTTGGCACATTTTTCTTTATAAATCACACTAAAGACGCAGTCAGTGATTAGTACTCTCCGTTCACCTCGTTGATGAACGTAGAAGTTATACGTCACCCGAGCGAATGTATGAGACGAAGAATGTTCGATTCGGTTTAATTACCCAAGTTTGAGGTACTTTCTCATTCTGAGTCTCTGACTCAATAAGGGAAATTTTGGAAAGCTACTGAAAAGTGGCACTATGAGTGAAGACGTTGGGATTGATAGAGCCTTGGAATGCGAAACTGTTGGCACATTTTTCTTTATAAATCACACTAAAGACGCAGTCAGCGATTAGTACTCTCCGTTCACCTCGTTGACGAACGTAGAAGTTATACGTCACCCGAGCGAATTGTCTCGGAGTTATTTGCTAGTTGATCCTTAGTAAGATACTGTCTATGGAATGTATCCGATTTGACCTTAGTAAGGTTTTGATGAGTTGCTAGCGTAGTGATTGAAGTCCGCGAAGTGAGACAGAGTTGTGTGCTAATGGCTAGGGCGAGTTTCGGCGATGGTATGATTCGCCAATAGTCTAGCTCTCGAATAGATTGCGGAATGATGGTGGTTCAGTGGAATTTAATGAATAGTAATAAGACGATGAAATAAGGAATATTGCTTTATTAACGATGGTATACAATAGTAGCGAATACCAGGGAGAACTTCACTTTTGGCGTTCAGCCTGGGGGTTATAAAGGGTTCATGGTTTAATATTACAATACATACAACTGTTTCTTGATTAATTAGTAGAGTGTATAATCCTACCCCGAAACTTCTATCATTTATTCTGGATTCTCCAAGTTTTGACTTTCATATCACCTTTTAATCCTTATGAATGGATTCAGCTGTCCGGGATACTGTAGTGGTTTCGGTGTAGTATTATGTGTTAGTGACAGCTAGAAATTTCGTAGTAACAAAGGTTTATTATGATTGATACAATTGATTTGAACATTCTACAGAATTGAGACTGAATGATTCTACATTTCGTTAGTCTTAAGTTACTAAGTGCTCCGCCTTTTTTACATTTTTGGCTTAATAATTGTTGAATATTGTTTTACAAACGGTCAATAGATAGGGAAGGATATAAATAATCTTGATAAAGTAATGTTTTTGTTGCTTTATTTCTTTTTTGATTGATATATGCTGTCTTGTTCTAATCCTATTTTCTTTTACAAAATAGCCTTTACAAAGGCTATGATGATTTTGGCTCCTACTTCGGTGGCCTTTGAAATCATCCAGATGATTGGACTTGACACAACTGTCAATGCCTGGGCGCCGAAAGCGTAGCTCATCAGAGTGGCTATAAATGATGCGCCTGTTAGTACTGTCGATGTTTTCCATCTTTGGATTAGTACTGACCCCAAAGGATTTAAGTCTGGCACTCTGTTCCAGTTGTAATCTTCGGTGGCGGCTGGTTCCATATCATCTTCTAATTCATGATAGAGTAATGTTCCGGTGATTGTAAACTCTTTCTTTTCGGATGCACATTTGGTAAAACAGTGTTGGGATACTGTAGCTTCGGTAAAGTACATGGTTATCATGGTGGTTGGGTTTTCCGGAGCGCATTCGATTGACCTTATGTGGTCGTCGCATTGTATAGTGATCCAAGAGTCGATTGTGGACATGCAGCTTATGGCTATTTTTGCACCTCCCGGACAATCGTAACAGCCACTTATGTTTGTGAAGGTCGGTACGCAGGGGTAATCCAGGTTCATCGCCGCGCTGTCCATTAACAGGTTTGACTCCATGTAGAATAAAATTTCGTCCGCCTGTTGCATTGCTGCGATCGAGTTTCCGTGTTCCTTTATTTCCATAGTGCTGGTAGAGAATGGTAGTGTTTGTTTCTCTTCATGTTTCTTGATTGCGTTTGTGGGGCATTCACATGTCGTTTTTGTTTCGTGTGGACGACATTTACATTTGTCTGGTAGTAGACAGTTGGTTTGGTTACCCTTTGCATCGGCTTCGGTAGCGCACTTTAGCATGAACTCATCATGATTGTCGAGCATGATTGTTCGATTCTTAGATCGAGCGAAGCGGTTGCTTATGATAGGCGAGTATTGGTGGGTGATAGATTCGATAGTTGCGTTTAAAAATGGAGTTATCAGCTTCTGATAAGGTCTCATTTTGAAATATTCTACTGTTAGCTGTTTTTTGATGATTATACTTATCTTGAATGTAACTATGCTGCGATACTCCGAGCAGCGGAAGACATCAAATACTTCTTCAGTAGTGGGTGTATGATAAAGACGGTAAAAGCTGCATCCTCTTGAGAAGATCATGCCACAACCACATAGCCATCCACCGCAGGATAGCATACACCCGGCTTCTCCATGAAACAGATATGAATGAGAAAATTCGGGTATGTATGATTCCTTTGTCGTTTCCTCGCAAATATCTCCGGTACACGAACCGGAGAGTCGGCATCTTTTCGTAGTTTCCACGATCGGGTTAGTGAGCCTTGAATAATGAAGATGTTCCTTTACGCATATGCGAGTGGAGTTAATTTTTTCGACTTCAATTGATCCAATAACTACGTTGTTGTGTCTCATCTGAACACATATTTTGGAGGTCAATGAGTTGAACATCACTTCCCTTCCGAATTGATAGTAACAGTGTGTCCGGTTATCACATTTTAATTCTACAGAATATCGTGTATGTGTGTCTTGACAACCCTCTGTTCTTCCGAACCATCCTATGGTGAAGATTGTGATGGTCATTGTGAGGGTACTTAGATATTCCATTCTCGGTAATTTCGCTGGTGGCTTTCTTCTTGTCCTTTCAGGTACGGGCTTTATGTTTGCATAGGTGTGTTCCTCTGCGTTTAATGGAGGTTCCACAGGTTGATGGAACGTTGTTGAAGTATAGAATTGCCGTTGATTCGGATGAAACTCCATCAGCTCCATGCTCCAAGGGTGGTTGGTGTCATTAGCTATTTTTGCCAGATGAGGGTTTTTAGCGAGATTTCTGAAGTTGCGAACCATATCTCTTGATTGAATGTACCCGTCTTTGGCTCGTTTAGCTAATTGTGAATCTCTTGTTGTTGTTATTATCCATCGTAATAACGGGCAGAGTATTATTAGTATAATAGTGATATACAAAAATGTTGATAATTGGGCGCCCTGTGGCCAGCAATGTGGGTTTCCTAGTAGATTGCGGGACATGAACCGTGCTTTGTGACATACTAGGCTTCTAACACATCGTGTGGTCTCTGTTCCGAGTTCCGATATGAGTCTTATATCAGCCATGTTTTTTCCTGGGATGGCCTTTAGTTGTATTTCGACCGGGTTTTTTGCTGTTGGGTCGATGTTCCTACAATCACTGTCTATGCATAGCAATAGTGGGTGATTGTCGGTAATAATTGTTAAGTGCGTTTCGTTACAGTACATCATGGGTGCACTGGAAACTTCTGGTGCTAGTTTGGCTATTGTCAGTATTGAGATTACTGTGAATAGTGAACTTAATCTTCTTGGCGCTGCTCGCCCTTGTTGTTGTCTTTCCTCCATTTTTCTTCTTGCTGCTTCCATCATGGTGGGAAGTTCTGCGATCCATGTTGAATCCTTTTTTGCTGGAGGATGGTTTCTCTGGGTTTCTGGCCTTGCTATTATCTTCGATGATAATTTTTGTTTTTGTGGTATTAGTGGTATCAAGGCTGGCGCGGGTTCTAAGCTGATTTCTGGTTCATCGTTCGCATTTGAGTCGCTGCCAACTGTGTTGATGGGGGATGAGGGTTGATTCCGATGGTCATGCAGCTCTTGTCTTTGGCTTTCAGAGCTTGAATCTTGAATAGTTTCAACTCTCATATCCGTTTCCGATCTTGCCGGTTCTGTTTGCTCTGATGTGATTGGAGCGTCCTCTAGCTTATCGTTGTTTGTAATTGTTTTTTGAGTTATCTCCAATGGGTAAAGTAGTTCTAGGGATCGTTCGATGATTTTTCCCTTTGTCCATAACGTGGCTGACCGGTTAAATCCGTCCTCGGATTCTATGAGTTTGAGTACTCTTCCCAGTTGCCAGTTTCCTCGAGGGGCTTTTTCGTTTTTGATGATTACTACATCGCCGACTTCCACGGGTTTGTTGCTATGTCGTCCTTGTGGTTTAGTTCTCTTGTTTATGTCTTTTATGGATGTGAGGTATTCTGTTTTCCATCTGTACCAGAATCGGTCGGCTATACTAGCGATAAATTGTACCGCTTCCATTGCTTGTTGTGCTGAGCCTATGCATTCCGGTTCTTGTTCCAAACCGTCCACTTCATCTTTTTGTGTGTGGTCCGGAAGCGAAAATTTGATTGATGTGTTTAAAAAGTCTATTGGTCTTATTGGAATGACCTCTGGATCGTCTGATATTGATGTTGTCATCGGACGGCTGTTGACGATGACTTCAATTTTAGTCATGATTGTGTGCATTTCGTCTAACGATGGTTTGTAACGTCCGATCGCTCTGTTGAATGAGGACTTTACAATTCCAATCAGTCTTTCCCAGGCGCCACCTTTCCACGGTGCCAGTGGGGTGTTGAAGACCCACTTGATATTTTCTAAGTGGTATGAATGTATGAACTCGTTATATGAATTGGTTCTAGCTCTTCTTTCTTTGACGATTTGAGTCAGTATTTTATTTCCAAGCACAAAATTGGATCCGTTGTCGCTCCGCATCATTTTTGGTACACCGCGTCTAGCTGTGAATCTTTGTAGTGCGTTCAAAAAGGATTCTGCGGATGCTGTGGGTACTAGTTCTAGGTGGATAGCTCGTGTTGCCATGCATGTGAACAGGCATATGTGTGTCTTTATCTCTCCTTGTAACGTATATGGTCCCATTAGGTCGCATCCTGTGACGGCAAAAGGTTTTGTTACCGTTACACGATCCTTTGGTAAATTTGCCATTTGAGGGGATCCTATTGGTAGGGCGTTGTATCGTTTGCATAACGCACACGATTTGAGAATTCCTTTAATAGTGGCCATGGGCTTGGGTAGATAATAGTGTTGACGTAGAAGAGTGTGAACTACTTCTCTTCCTTGATGTCCATACTTTTTGTGCGTTTGTAGAATGATGTATCGGGCTAACTGTGAATTACGTGGTAGCCAGATTGGATTCTTAGTATCATATGGTAGATCTGCAAGTTGGAGTCGGGTTTCAATCCGAATTATATCCTTGCTGTCTTTGAAAAAGTTCCATGATCGATATTTTGCCTGTATTTCTTCATAATTTTCAGACCGTTGGGCTAGATATATGAGGAGGTTTTTCGCTTCCTTGTAGTCGGATGCGTTGTTGTTTTTGCTTGAGCTGAATCCTTCCGTGTATTTGAGTTTGAGCTTTGTAGTTTTTGTAATGGCCTTTAGGTACTTCCCCAAGTACGCCGTGATTGCTATATTACTGCGATGATTTTCTGACTTTAGGCATTGTTCTGTTATTTGATCATCCCGTTCCTCCGTTTGATGTATGAGTATGGTATCGTGAATGACTGGTTCACTTATCAAGCTATCTCGAATACTGAAGGGCGTTAGGGGGTTTACAGTTCCGTTTATCCATTGTGGTCCTTTAATCCATGGTGAAGAGAGGCAATCTTCTCGTTCCTTCACTAGTTGTTGTTGATGTTGGCGTAGCTGCTGTTGTACTTCTTCGTTCTGTTGCAGCTTTTCCTGATGTTGCAATTCGTCTTCCAGAGTTTTGGTTTGTAATGCAAGTTCGTGGGTCCGCACGATATCTCGCAAATTATCTGCTCTTTGCTTCCTCAGTTTCGTCAATTGGAGTTTTGCTTGTGCGCGAATTGGTGTTGCATCCTTTCTGGGATCGGTTATATCGATTCTTTCCGAGCGAATGACTTCTTCGTGCTCAATACTTTCTTCATGACTCATTTCATACTTTTCCATAATGTATGAAGCGCGTGCGTCGCCGTATTCGAATATAGCATCTTCGAGATTTGAGTAGTGTTCTTCCAGCTCAGTGAGTAGCTCCTCTGAGATGGAGTTTGTTTCTTTCCACTCGGTAAGAATAATTAGTTTCGCATCTTGAATGGCTTTTAACAAGTTTCGCCTCTGTACTGTGAGGTTGTACAGTGCGGGATACAGTTCATGCCATTCGACGCGTTTACTCATTGTTTGTAGGTGTCTGATTTGGACGATGCACCAATTGTCTCGGAGTTATTTGCTAGTTGATCCTTAGTAAGATACTGTCTATGGAATGTATCCGATTTGACCTTAGTAAGGTTTTGATGAGTTGCTAGCGTAGTGATTGAAGTCCGCGAAGTGAGACAGAGTTGTGTGCTAATGGCTAGGGCGAGTTTCGGCGATGGTATGATTCGCCAATAGTCTAGCTCTCGAATAGATTGCGGAATGATGGTGGTTCAGTGGAATTTAATGAATAGTAATAAGACGATGAAATAAGGAATATTGCTTTATTAACGATGGTATACAATAGTAGCGAATACCAGGGAGAACTTCACTTTTGGCGTTCAGCCTGGGGGTTATAAAGGGTTCATGGTTTAATATTACAATACATACAACTGTTTCTTGATTAATTAGTAGAGTGTATAATCCTACCCCGAAACTTCTATCATTTATTCTGGATTCTCCAAGTTTTGACTTTCATATCACCTTTTAATCCTTATGAATGGATTCAGCTGTCCGGGATACTGTAGTGGTTTCGGTGTAGTATTATGTGTTAGTGACAGCTAGAAATTTCGTAGTAACAAAGGTTTATTATGATTGATACAATTTTCTAAGTTTCAGAAGAAGATATAAATAAAACAATAAATCATGATTAATAAATGACGAATATAACATAAGAATCATAACTAACTGCTTACTCCGAAGCACGAATGTATGAGACGAAGAATGTTCGATTCGGTTTAATTACCCAAGTTTGAGGTACTTTCTCATTCTGAGTCTCTGACTCAATAAGGGAAATTTTGGAAAGCTACTGAAAAGTGGCACTATGAGTGAAGACGTTGGGATTGATAGAGCCTTGGAATGCGAAACTGTTGGCACATTTTTCTTTATAAATCACACTAAAGACGCAGTCAGTGATTAGTACTCTCCGTTCACCTCGTTGACGAACGTAGAAGTTATACGTCACCCGAGCGAATGTATGAGACGAAGAATGTTCGATTCGGTTTAATTACCCAAGTTTGAGGTACTTTCTCATTCTGAGTCTCTGACTCAATAAGGGAAATTTTGGAAAGCTACTGAAAAGTGGCACTATGAGTGAAGACGTTGCGATTGATAGAGCCTTGGAATGCGAAACTGTTGGCACATTTTTCTTTATAAATCACACTAAAGACGCAGTCAGTGATTAGTACTCTCCGTTCACCTCGTTGATGAACGTAGAAGTTATACGTCACCCGAGCGAATGTATGAGACGAAGAATGTTCGATTCGGTTTAATTACCCAAGTTTGAGGTACTTTCTCATTCTGAGTCTCTGACTCAATAAGGGAAATTTTGGAAAGCTACTGAAAAGTGGCACTATGAGTGAAGACGTTGGGATTGATAGAGCCTTGGAATGCGAACCTGTTGGCACATTTTTCTTAATAAATCACACTAAAGACGCAGTCAGTGATTAGTACTCTCCGTTCACCTCGTTGATGAACGTAGAAGTTATACGTCACCCGAGCGAATGTATGAGACGAAGAATGTTCGATTCGGTTTAATTACCCAAGTTTGAGGTACTTTCTCATTCTGAGTCACTGACTCAATAAGGGAAATTTTGGAAAGCTACTGAAAAGTGGCACTATGAGTGAAGACGTTGGGATTGATAGAGCCTTGGAATGCGAACCTGTTGGCACATTTTTCTTTATAAATCACACTAAAGACGCAGTCAGCGATTAGTACTCTCCGTTCACCTCGTTGATGAACGTAGAAGTTATACGTCACCCGAGCGAATGTATGAGACGAAGAATGTTCGATTCGGTTTAATTACCCAAGTTTGAGGTACTTTCTCATTCTGAGTCTCTGACTCAATAAGTTTATGTATCATTCGATAGAATGTACATGCTTTTGCTGAGAAAATCGGACAGCCACAACTGAAGCCACCACATGTTCTCGCACAACCGCTTTGGCCTGCGTAACTCATTAATTTTGAAAATTCCATTATACTTGAGTTAACACGTACATTCTCGCAAATGTTTCGCTTACAAGATCCATATCCTTTACACAACTTTCTGGAGTCAATCACTGGCTTGGTTATTCTTGTAAAATATTCATGTTGAGGTTTACATGATATTGTTGAATTTAATTTTTCAATTTCCATAGATCCAACCGTTACATTGTTATGCCTTAGCAGTACGCATAGTTTACTTGTTAGAGCGTTGAACATAAATTCTCTTCCAAACTGGTAATAACAATAGGTTCGATTGTCACACTTAAGGTCCGCTATATGCCGCATATGATAATCTTGGCATGCTTCTGAATATACTATATGTATCATTAACACAACCAGAGTGAGATGGGGTATACTTGTCCATTTTCTTAACGCTGATTTCTTAGTTCTTTGTGTTTTGGGCACTTCATCATATTCTGGTTTGAATGTAGACATAAGTGGGTTATGTTCTGGTACTTCCGGACCTGCTTCATTTTTATAAATTACACTGTAAGGGTTCATGGTTCCTTCCATTGGTTCTGATTCTTCTGGGATGATAGCTGGGAGCTTTCTTCCCAAATGTTCTTCAAGCACGGCTCTGGATCCTTCATTTTGTTTGACTGATCTTTCATATTCTCTTATTTCATCAAAACTCATTAATTGAATTTCATTTGGTTCATGTTCCTTCGCCATGTCTTTCATGTTTTGGAATATTCTTTTCGACTTGTGATATCCTGTTGTCAATTTGTTAACACATTGTAATTCTCGTATTTTTTCGATGAGAAATCTAATTACAGGCAAAAGGACTACTAGTATAGAGGTAATTATTATAAAAAACGATAATTGCGCTCCTTCTGGCCAACATCTCGGGTTTCCAATTAAGTTTTTTGATAACATGATAGCATTTTTACAGAACTGTTCCCTTACACATTTCATACTTTCTGTGTATTGTTCTGATATAAACTTGATATTTGCAATAGTTTTTCCAGGTAATGGTTTCAACTCAAATTCCTGTATTTTTTCCCCATTGCTTGTTAAGCTAAGGCATTCTTCGTCTATACAAAGAATAGCTTTCTCATTTACACCCTTCAGATAGATCTTTGCATTTTTGCAATAAAGCTCTGGTGAAGCTACTGCCGGCGCTATCAATGTCATTAATAATATTGTAGTGGTTACAATGTTTAGAAGGTTTGAAGATTTTTTAACTTCTTTTTTGTTTTCTTTGTTTTCTTCTTTTTTCCTTTGTGCTTCGATAAGTTTCTTTCTTTCTTCGAACTTTTTCCTTGTTTCAGCTATGATCTGAGGTAGACTCTTTTCCCATTTAGCTTGTTCCTGCCTTTCCTTTCTTTGTTTTTCTAAGGGAGTTAAAGCTGGGACTCTTCTTGGAGCTATATTAATTTCAGGTTGTTTTACTGACTCTTGCACTATTTCCTCAGCATCACTATCTTCATCTTCCTCATCTTGGAAGGTAGATACTGAAGATACTTCCATGTCATCTAATAAGTTTTTGTGTTCAATTCCTTTGGGTGTCTCTGCTCTGAACACTCTTGGTGGTGAACCGAGATTGTAAGGATCCAAAAATTCTTCTGGCTCCTGATCTCTTAACGTGGGTTCTTCAACGTTATCAATGAGTCGTTGAGTTATATCTTTTACGACTTGTTGCGTATCTTCATGATCTTTATTATACATTTCCGTTTGTCTTAATTCTTGTACGTTCCTTGTATTATATTCTTCTTCCTGACTTATGGTTCTATTATCATTTGTGTTCTGGATATTCATCTCATCCAGGGTTGGTGTATAGTCAAAAGTCACTTCTGGAAGTTCATTGAATGGATTTCTGGTTTCGTTATTCACAATTCGTTGTGTCCTTTCTTCATCTGGAGCTTCTTCAGATAAAGTTTCAGGGACTGATTTTGTTGGTGAACTTAACTCTAATGGATACACTAGATCCAGAGATCGTTCGACACTTCTTCCTTTAGTTAATACTTCAACCGATCTTATGAAACCATCTTTATGATAAATTCTATTAAGCACTTTTCCCAGCTGCCAAGCTCCTCTAGGCATCTGTTCTGTCTTTATCAGTACGATTTCTCCGATTTCGGGTACTAATTGTTTGTTTCTTGGTTGTTTTCTTAACACCTTGTTGATATCTTTTATTTCTATCAAATATTCTTTATGCCATCTTTTCCAAAACTCATGTGTCACTGACGCAATGAATTGTATTGCTTCGGTTGCTTGTTTGGCGGTATTTAACTGATCAGGATTATAAGTAGGATCTTCAAGTTCTTCTTCATCAATATAGTCCGGGATTGAAAATCTCAGGTGTGTATTGAGAAAGTCTATCGGTCTTATGGGTCTGGATCCAGGATCACTTGGATCAGGAAAGGTAATTGGTCTGGAGTTGACTATTGATTCTATTTTTGTCATGATTGTTATTAATTCATCATAATTAGGCTTATATCTACCTAAAACTTTATACATTGTTGTTTTTACTATTCCAATCAATCTTTCCCATGCACCTCCTTTCCATGGTGCTAATGGTGTATTAAACATCCATTTGATCTTGTCCAAGCAATAATGATGAATAAATTCTTTATAATGACTGTTTCTGCATTGATTGTAAGACACTATATTTCTTAGAATTTTATTTCCCAATACGAAATTTGATCCATTATCGCTTCTTATGAGTTTGGGTGTTCCCCTTCGGGAAACAAATCTTTGAAAAGCATTTAAAAATGCTTCAGCTGATGCGTTTGATACAACTTCCAAATGAATTGCCCTTGTTGCCATGCATGTAAATAAACATACATAAGCTTTTTCATTATTCTTTAACGTTAGCGGTCCCATTAAGTCACATCCTACGTTTTGGAATGGTTGTACTAACACCACTCTATCTTTTGGTAGGTCTGGCATTCTTGGTGACCCGTATGGTAATCCTTGAAATCTCTTACATATAACACATTTCTTGATAACATGTTTTATTGTAGCTATCGGCTTTTGCAAATAATATTTCTGTTTCAAAACCAAATTAACGTAATCTCGACCTTGATGGCCTGTCTTGGCATGTATTTGCCTTATTATATAACCAGTTAGCTCAACATGTCGTGGTAACCAAATTGGATTCTTTGTATCATATGGTAACTCAGCGTTTTGTAGACGCGTTGATACTCGTAAGATATCTCTGCTATCTTTGAATATGAACCAATTCTTGTATTTTTCTTGTATTTCCTTAACATTCACATTTCTTTGAGCTATCAGGATTAACATTTCCTTGGCCAGTTCATATTCTTCCGATTGGATAGACTGACCATCTTCAAAGCTTTTGATAATTTTATTTTTCAACTCAAGTTTTCGGCTTGCGTTATTTATAAACTTGCAGATGTATATTAACTTTCTTAAATTCTTCCTGTGATTATTGCTATTCAGAATTTCCAAAGTTAATGTGTCTTCTATTTCTTCATTGATATTTAACAATGTTATTTCGTTTTTCTGAATAGCTGGTTCGTTTTCAAATAGTGGAAGATCGAATCGAATTAAGTTATTATTTCTTTGTAATAACCATTGGGGACCTTTAACCCAGATACTATTCTGTAGTTCTTCTTTGATACTTCCTCTCGTACCAATATCTGCCGGGTTTTTATCCGTAGTAACATGATATAGATCTACCGTATATCCCATATCCCTGAGGTTATTTATCGCGACTTGAATAGCTGCTATTTGATGTGTTACGTGATTTGTCACTTTTTTCGCTGAACAGATCCAATCTAATACAATATGGCTGTCAGTTGCCACTTTAATTGTTTTCAATCGGTTCTGCGTTGTTTTCATCAAAAAGTTTGTGACGAGGGTGAATGCCAATCTGACAGCGATTAATTCGAGCTTCGGAATTGTCAGCTTTCTCTTAGGTGCTAGCTTCACTTTTCCCGTTAATAAATTACTGACTTCTGTCTCGTTCTGCACATAAGCGCACACGGCTGTCGCTAATTGGCTTGCATCCGCAAAAACCCATAACACAGATGATTTGGATATAGGGACAAATCGGTTTATATTTATTTTAATGGGGTTTACAACTTGGATTGTCTCATACCATCTGTATTTCACTTCTTCTTCAAGTTTTTCATCCCATCCGGCTTTTTGTGCGAATACGTCTCTCAACATTAATTTCATCTTTAATGTTAAAGGCGCAATTATGCCAATTGGGTCATAAGATTTATGCAATTGACTAAGCATAATTCTTTTTGTTAACTCATTGGTTTCCTTCAAGTTGATTATCGCTGATAATGTATCAGTTTTTACATTGAATGGAACTCCTAACATTTTTACGTTTTCTTGCATGAGTCTATCTTCTTCAGGTAATGACCCGTTAAATTCTTGATTATTTGAAATGAATTCTCTTACGTTCATTGATACTTTAGCAAACATTCTTTTCGTTTCCCGATAATTTTTATGAGCTTCCTCGATATTCTTCGCACTCATTGATATATTGTCAACGTACAGAAGTCTTAAAATTTCTTGTGCGAGTGGAGTGCCTTCTATCGTTAAGAACTTTGTTAGGCACATGTTGAGGATGCTTGGTGAAGTTGTTATTCCGAACGGTAATCGACAGAATCTGTATGCTTCAATTTTATATTTATCTTCTTGGTCCTTTTCTATCCAAAAGAATCTACATAAGTCTTTATCCCTTTCCGTAAGTAGAATTTGCGTGAAAGCTGCTTCTATATCACACATGATTAGAATTTTGTGAAACCGGTTCTCCAATAAGATGTCATGTATCTTATTTACAAAGATGGAGCCTGTTGCTAAGGCATCATTCAGAGAATCTCCTCCTTTTGCCTTTGCTGACGCGTCGAATACAATTCGTAATGGTTTTGGCTTTTCTTCACGCCATACTCCATGATGTGGAATATAATATTCCTGATTATTACTGTCATTATTGGTGACTTTTTCCACAATTCCCTTTTTTATATAATCATTCATTATTTTCTCATACCAATATCTCTGTTTTTCATTCCTTTCCAGCTGAGTTCTGAGACAGTGAACTCGCCTTAAGGCTATTTTCTTATTGTTTAAGAATTGAAAAGCCCTTTCTTTCAATGGAAATGGAGCTGTTATTCTATTATTTTTAATAGTTATGCTCTTGGCATATTCTTCATAATATCTCATGGTGATTTCCGCCTTTTCTTCTTCTTGGAAATCAATTCCCATATTATCTAAACTGAATAGCTTATTAGCTACCTCTGTAGGATTTAATTCTCTTTCTTCATCTTTATATGCATTGAATAATGCTACTTCTCTCGGATTCAGTTTAACTCTCATGGGTCCATAAACTATTCCTCCCAATAGAGTATTTTTAAGGACCATGCCTGAAGGTAGAATTCTCTCTTTATCAGTCAGATCTGCTATTTGTTTGTAGCAGTCTAATCCAATTAATAATTGTGGTGCAAATCTTTCTCCTTTGATTTGCTTGTTAGCTAAGGAGATATTTTTTGTAATTATATACTCCATATCTTCTGTATTCAGTGTAGGTGCATTAATGTCCACAGATATGCATGGCTTGGTATTAAGCATAATCTCTTTCAAACCTTGCTTTGTTTTTATAACCATAACCACTTCTTTCACTGGATGCGTTTGTTCATTACCTCCAATGCCATAAAATGTTTTAATGACCTTTCCTTTAATTTTCAACCCAAGTTTATCAGCTTCTTTCTCCGTGATTAAGGATCTCATAGATCCTTCATCAATAATCACATTTATTTTATCAAACTTGCCAGTCTTGTTGTTCATTACTTCAGCTATTGCTGTTTTGAGAATTATACTCGTTTTTTGATTCGATTTGGGGTTATTTTCCATATTTCCCAATATGACTGGTTCGTCATCGTCCAGCATATCTTCAAGAATGTCTTGAGTACTCTCTTCTGTTTCAACATTTATTAACTGACTTTCTTTCTTTTTCATGACTGGTCTTTTGTCTGTTTTCGCTGATTTATCTTGTTGGGTATAAGGTTTTTCATATGTTTTTGATTTACATAATAGTACATTATGGTCCAACTGACAGTTTCTGCATTTGGATAATGAACATTTCTTGCTTATATGCTTATCAGAAAAACATATCCAACACAGTTTTTTCTCTTTTATCCGATCTCTTCTGTCCTCAACTGATTCATATTGTCTACATTTAGACGACATATGGTTAGTTCTTTCACAGAATATACAAGAGAATTTTGTTTTTTGGGAAAATGCTTTATCTTTTCCTTGGGTATTTGTTGTATTAACTGATTGCTTATACCTTTGCTCAACCTTTTCCTTTAGTTCAGCTTTAACTATATTTTCCTGTATCTTGTCAATTATTCCTTCAACGTTATATTTTTCACTGTTTGTTATAACGTCTTCAACAATTTTGAATGGTAGCTTATTTAGTACGCTTCCCATCAATAATTCTTTTGAAATGACTGTTCCCAAGGTTTCTAGTCTTCTGAGAATAGCTCTCATTTCTCTGAACCTTTCTTCGCAGTCTTCAGCTTTCTTTGAAGAATGTTTGATGTCTTGTAACTTTTGAATAAGATCAAATGTTTCAGTTTTGTTGGTTCCATATTCTTTTTCCAACAATTCTTTGACATATTCGTAATTTTCTTCAATGGGATCTACATTAATTAGATCCTTGGCTTTACCTTCAAGGCCTTCGAACAGTAAGTTCATTTTTTCAGCTTTCGAGAAGGTCTGTTCCCCGTCTACCAGAGCTTTGAATCTTGTCCAAAAACTTCTGAAGTTTCTCGGTTCTCCATCAAAAGTGGGAACCTTTAATAGCTGTCTTTGTATTATAGTTTGTGTTCCTTGATCAGAGAGCTTCTCCAGTATTGCTAATAAACGTTGTTCGATTGTATCACTCTTCGATCTCTGAATTGGGACTGGCTGTGGAACCTCAGTTGGACGTTCTTGTTCAGTCTTTTCCATTTCTTTGACCTGTTCTTCGTATTTATCTCTCAAACTGTGATGTGTATGATACAATGTGAACATTAAATCGTTAGCTTCATAGATAGACTTGATCAGTTTCACATCTAATTGTGACTTATGTTCATCACTCAATTTATTTCTTGATTCTACTATGCCGGCCTTTGATAGAGTATATCCGGTCATTGCTGTTCTCATATCATCTAACACTTCTTTAGCGTTTTTCAATTCTTTTGTCAATATTCTCGATGTTTTTGACCATGGCTTGTTCAGAATTTTCTGAGCAGCCTTTGTTATGTCCTGTATGACAGTTATTGTGTTGTTGTAATTGATAATTTCGTCTTCAATTTGTTCTGTTTCCCACATTTCTTTCTTTTAATATACCTTATGTTGTTTTTAACTTCTTACTTGTTGAGCAATCTCTTCGCGTGTTTTTTATTTTTTGATAATCTCGTGGTTATCTTGTTATCTGTTGTTGAGAGTGTTTTACCGGACAACTGTCGGTTGTACTCTTTTGTGCACTTTTACCTGTGCTATCGAGCTTGTTTTTGAAGCTCGTTTCTTTTTATCCCCTTTTCTTCACGGGGTTGCTTCAATTTCTCCGAAGCGTTAATACTTTAACTTCTCTAACACGTGAGAAGTTTGTTACGTCTCTAATACCACGAGACGTGTTAGTATACGGAAGGATGTTCAACGTTTCACTACAGTACTGGTAGTGGGTTAGTACAACGATTAGGCCGATGCACCAAAATGTTGCGTTGGTTAGCTACGTTGGGCCTTAGGTGGTTCAGTGGATATTATATTTTATGATGTATAAATGATGTAAGAAGTATTGAGATAAAGGTTTATTATAAAATATATGAATATGTGCAATTATAAGAAAGGAACAAATTAAAATTTCAAAGATTATCACGACTAGACGTGGTGGTTGCAATTAGCAGAATGAATCTAAAACCACGCCCACTAACCTATGATCCTGAAATAATAAGAGTCAGAGAAACTAGAGTGTGACACTCTAGTGTTCTACATACCTTTGAGCCTTTCGCTCAAAACACCAAGTTTGAGGTACTTTCTCATTCTGAGTATCTGACTCAATAAGGGAAATTTTGGAAAGCTACTGAAAAGTGGCACTATGAGTGAAGAAGTTGGGATTGATAGAGCCTTGCAATGCGAAACTGTTGGCACATTTTTCTTTATAAATCACACTAAAGACGCAGTCACTGATTAGTATTCTCCGTTCACCTCGTTGACGAACGTAGAAGTTATACGTCACCCGAGCGAATGTATGAGACGAAGAATGTTCGATTCGGTTTAATTACCCAAGTTTGAGGTACTTTCTCATTCTGAGTCTATGACTCAATAAGGGAAATTTTGGAAAGCTACTGAAAAGTGGCACTATGAGTGAAGAAGTTGGGATTGATAGAGCCTTGCAATGCGAAACTGTTGGCACATTTGGACCTTGTACGATTAATGCCCGCAATTCCCCAAATCGGACGCGTCGCGGTCGCCCCGCCCCTTTTTTAGTGTTCGTTCGTAGTTTGTAGTTTGATCAGAGTATCATGATTTGATCACCTAAAGTCAATTTCGGGGGATATTTGACTTGAACCGTTCATTCTGATAGTGCATTTCTTAAGCGCTGTGACCATGTCCGGATTAATCCCTTTGATGGACGAGGTCAATAACAAAGCAAAAGCTGTTGCGTTCTTCCAGAACCACGGCTTACTCCCCAACGAAAAGCTCTGCATTCTTTGCGGAAAACCCATGACTCTGTCTTTGACAGCAGCAAGGGATAGGTGGAGATGCTCTAAATGTCGAAAGGAAGTTCAGCTTCGAACTGACACTCTCTTCGACAAAAGGTTATGGTTAAGGCACTTAACTACTGAGCTAAGGGTCTGAGTTCGATTCCTGCCTGTGACACTTCAGTTACTAAGGTACAGGATGTGCAAGTGAGCACAAATCGATCTCAGAAACGGGGTGGGGAATGAATGAGAGAGAGAGAGAGAGGATAGAGAGAGAGAACAGAGAGTGAGAGAGAGAGAGAGAGAGAGAGAGAGAGAGAGAGAGAGAGCAAGTTCATATTTAAAAATTTTTTTTTTTAAATCTAAAATCGGACGCGTCGCGGTCGCCCCGCCCCTTTTTTTACTAAACCCCGCCCACTGCGGGCATTTGTCGTACAAGAACCGAAAAATGTGCCAACAGGTTCGCATTCCAAGGCTCTATCAATCCCAACTTCTTCACTCATAGTGCCACTTTTCAGTAGCTTTCCAAAATTTCCCTTATTGAGTCAGAGACTCAGAATGAGAAAGTACCTCAAACTTGGGTAATTAAACCGAATCGAACTTTCTTCGTCTCATACATTCGCTCGGGTGACGTATAACTTCTACGTTCGTCAACGAGGTGAACGGAGAGTACTAATCAGTGACTGCGTCTTTAGTGTGATTTATAAAGAAAAATGTGCCAACAGGTTCGCATTCCAAGGCTCTATCAATCCCAACGTCTTCACTCATAGTGCCACTTTTCAGTAGCTTTCCAAAATTTCCCTTATTGAGTCAGAGACTCAGAATGAGAAAGTACCTCAAACTTGGGTAATTTAACCGAAACGAACATTCTTCGTCTCATACATTCGTTTGGATAACGTATAACTTCTACGTCGAACTTAACCCAACTATGCTCCGAACAGCTATTTCATTAGCAAGACTCTCATTTGTTGTGTGTGAGTTAACGTAATATTAAATAAAATTCTATTCATTAATTATGGATTTTACAATAAAAAAACTTTTAATTTTCTTTCTTGTTGTTTCTCAGTTATATAAATACGTGGAGAAAACTAGGATGATACAACTGTTGTGAAAAAAAAGAAACAAAAGTCAAAAAACGTGTGTTCACCGGTTATGAATGTTGTTTGCTTGTGGAAGTGAGTCCATAGCAAAACCCGTATACTCCATGAGGCTCCTAATTGCTCGCATGGTTCGGAATGTTAATTCCTGCTTGTGTTTATACTGACTCTAAGCCTGAATCATGTGCACCAATAGAAGAATTAGGCGAAATGTGGTGATAGATTCTTGTCTGTGGTGGAGGTATCGTCGATCTGTAATTATATCGACCTATGGAAGACGTTGAATCAAGTGGAGATGTAGTAGTTGCTGTATCTGATTTTGTTTGCCAGTATCCGAGGTTGCGGTGAAGCTCCCATGGCATGTCGTATCTAAATGGATCATAAGTGTAAAAAGAATCAATCAATCAAGATGATATGAATTATTCTATACATAAAGCTATATAGGTATATCTTCACACTCTATCTCCAAAAAGATGCTTTTTCATATACATTAGTTACGAGAGAGATATTTTTGTTCGAAGTTACTTCCAAAATAGAGAACAGTAGATGAGTGTAATGCAACTAACTTCCAGAGCTAGGTCGCAAGATGAGCGAACGAAATTAGGACATATGCCAATGACATAGAAAAGAGAAAAGAAGAAATGTTGAAGCGTTAATAGATGTGGAAGTTTTTCATAAAGAGAGTACTAACCTTGACTCGTCGTCTGATTTGACTAAAGCAGGTGAGTACGGCAAATGGTAACGAGGCTTCACAGATATTTGACGAGAAGTTTTAGAGAAGCTGAAAAATATCTTTGTAACAAAGAAACAACCGGACTAAAAACTTACTTTTTTTGTCTCATGAATGCTACGAGGAGACAGCCGAAAGCAGCTGAAGTGCTTACAGCAATAGCAGCCAAAGCGAGTATACCAATGTGCATTAGACGATCTTCCCCACGTAACGGAGCTAATATAGAGGCGGAGAAAACAGACAACTCATCCGGAAGCTGAAAAATTGTCTCATGATAATCCTTATAACGAAACGGCTGTATTAAGAAGAAAAAAAAATTGATACCTCTTGGCCGATTATTGTCAAGTCATTGGGATCCGGGCATGTTGGGCAACGTTCAGTGTGCTTCTCGATGGTCAAAGTGGCATTGAAGCATTTTCCTCTGATCTAACAAAATAGTATTCATTAAACCAAACTTTTTGGAAGAAGGGGAGAATATTCTGCTTTGACTAAAGCAGGTGAGTACGTGAGTACGTATAGGCATTTGTTCAAATGTATCAACTAACCTCAATAATACTTTTTCCTTTCTCATCTGTTGTCTCTGTGCTCTGTCGACGTGAACGCGAGCTGAGTTGCTGAAGAGACATATTACAATTAATAAATATATCTATGGAAAGTTGATTGAAGTTAAAACGTAGTAATATAACTTTAATATAATTCATAGTAATAGAATTCTTTGCAAAAGGATATTTTTCAAAAAAATGTATAAAAATTTGACAAAGATCACTCAGTTGTGTCTTATACGCAACATCTGTCTTACATCTGCATGTCTCTTATAACATTATTGTTAAACGACTACCCACTTTGATCGATTTTACAGTGTTCATTCGAATACTACTCTGCTCTTTAATTGAATGGATCATTCACTGTTTTTTTTTAATCTTCGAACGTTCAAGAATTATTCACTTCAGGAGTTAAATGTAACTATTTACGAAACATTTTGATAAGAATGTGGAAACCTTACTGGAGTTACATCAGCTACTTGGAACACCCTGACAGATGATGTCTTATCGCATGTACGAGGAAATCCGTACATTGTATCCGTTCCTACCACCTGGCATGAGACGGAAACGTCTTCCGGCTTGCCAGTCCGCCATTCAGAAACCAAAACACGAGGTGAATCCTACAAAGTGAATTATATGAACCAATAATCACAAAGGCGTTATAATGACTAAGTGATGATTGCTATGTCATACGGATAATGTCCAGCATTATCCAATCCAATGACTCTTGTCTTACCCGAACAAAAAGCAGAATCAACTTTTTTTTTGTAAGACCGGAACGATTTTCGAAATGAACAAGAGCAAAACCGGAACGTTCAAAAGTCATACAATGCCAACTGGTTGATATTGCGTCATTGCACGGAGCTCGCAACTAACTGCAAGCGTTTGTCTTTTTCCGACAAACTTCTTTGATTAGAGAACGCTTCTGATGTGTAAGGTGGCGTAATACTTGTAAGATGCGTTTTCAAAATGAGAATAATTCCAAGATGCAAAATGATTCTGCTTCCAGTTAATCACTTGAGATATATACCATAAACTAGACAGATAATACTAGAGGAGTGAAAGGCATAGTTGTGTAGGAAATCAACTCTCATGAAAGAAAGAGTTGAAAGCAGATTCGATTTCTTGTAATGAAATGCATTTTGAATAGGTTCAGGACAAAAGAAGAAACTTATGAAAACTAGAATTACAACGACCTAACACTTGTTACTCGAGCATTCTGCTAGGTGCTATAAAAGGTAATGCTGTAAATCAATTGTATCAGAAGATCAAAGAAAGTACTAATACCGAGAATAGCATAAGATAACAATTTTTTTGTAAACTACTTATGGGCGAAATTATTAAGAGAGAAATGCTATGAAAGCCGACCTGAACAAAATGCTCCGTAATAGGCCAGCTGATCGTTCGCTCATCGCTGATTGTTAATAACTCTTCTTGGATTTTGAATCGGGGTTGAGCACAGTTCGCTGTTGTCAAGCATCCTTCTCGCCAGTCCACTTTTAATAGCTCTGTAGTTATCCAGAACGTATCGGCATTCACAGATATAGCGCCAAACAGTATTATTAGTTGTATCATATCTGTAAAGCAAACTGTATTCAAGATAGGAATGCAAATCCACACGAAACAAATTGAAGATTATAATTGAAAAACTTATAATTGGGAAACGAGTGAAAATTCATATGCTTAGCATATAATTAAAGTTGTAAACGATGTTTGGATGTATATAGAGGAATAGATATTACAGGACAATAGACTGAGTATTGGCTAGATAAGAGGCGGAGCTGAACTGTCTACGCAGGACGCCAAATGTCGTTAAGGTCTTCATCACAAGCTAATTAAAGATGCGGAGGTGGTAGGTAGGGCCGGTATAAGCTTGGAGCTGGTACTTAGAAGCGGCAAAAGCTGATTGAGTACAAAATTAGAGATGGATAAAGAGGAATAGAAAAAAGCGGTCAAACCAATCAAAGCTATATCCAAGGTAAGCTGGCAGTGTAGTATGCAAACACCAAAAACAATGTAGTAAGTGTTCGTTATCTCACTGTCAGCAGAAAGACATACTCTACTGCTACGGAAGCACTGATCATGGAAGTAAATAAGCAGATGAGCGAAGTAGAATTAGATAAGATGAGCTCAGTAGATTATGAACACATTAACTGTATCACACCTCGAACTTTTATCTTAAACATTCTCACTTAGCGGATTTGCCTTTAAGTATATAATCTCAAAATTGCTTTCTAGTTATGGGTTTTGCGAAGAATACGAAAAAAGGATGCAAGAGAAAGAGAGAGAGAGAGAGAGAGAGAGAGAGAGAGAGAGAGAGAGGCAGACTGAGATGGGCTAGAAAAAATGACTTACTATGCCTATAATAAAGATTATTCAAGTGACATCCAAACATATCTAATCGGGTGACAGTCAGATGAGTTCTTGGACGATCAAGTGAGAAGATAAAAAACAAGATGAGAACGATTATGTGCCTTCCGCAAGGTAAATTTGGGTAATTTTTGAGGGCGCACGATGATCAACAGCCATATCACACCTCATTCATCAAATTGTAATGCAACACTAAACAGAGAGATAGTTGAGTGCTACAGATACAGATAGACAGAGAGAGAAAAAAATATGGGAAGATAAGTGAGCGAGATGTTTGTGGAGGTTAATTATAACTGATAATTAACTACTGTTGCCGGCAAATTGGCAAACAGAACTTGGAAGAACGATAAGCTGGCACACGCCTAATGAATGCTGTTATTGATAACCAGTTAAGCAGATTATAACCATGTAGAGTTGGAATAGACCATAGCATGTATGAATCCACTTTTTTCAGCAAACAGAAGCGATGGTTCGATTGGAATTAGAAAAGTCCCAAAACCCAATAGATCCTACAGACAAATCCTGTGCTCAGTAAAACACAGTTTTTCTTGAATATGAAGTTATTCAGAAGGGAAGAATACAAGCGATACATTGAGCAGAGCTTCAGCAAAGTAGCGTGGATGCCCAACTATCTCGATCTGAAATAAGAAAACGTAAATTGAAGAAATTAACTTTCATTACATTGAATTTTGAGTATTTTTGAAAAGACTTTCAATGGTGAAGTTTGAACGGGAAGCAATGTAAAACAAAACGGTGACCTTGTGAGATCTATGCAGGGAATAAAGAAGAGGAAATAGACTATCAATTTCCTCTTTCTTTTACTCTTTCTCTCTCTCTCTCTCTCTCTCTCTCTCTCTCTCTCTCTCTCTCTGATGCGTACTTTTTGAACACAGGAATGAAAAAGCTGGTAATATGCTCAATGTACTGTATGCTGTACATTCTAACAGCACAGATAATAATGAGGCTTAAGTATAGAAGATGGACACAGTTTTCAATTTCAAAATTTTCCTGAAGTCCAACAGAGGAATAGGTTGCGATAAGAATCTACAAAGTGTTGAATGACAAAAAGAAAATGATGAATTAAAAAGAAATTCGGCTGAATGCCGTTTCTTTCTAAAGATGTTCTGTGTTGATGATAATCATCTCCGAAAAAAAATGAAAAGAAGGAAAGAAATTAATCAAAACTGCTCTTGAGAAACAAACGAAACGAGAAGACAGATATCTGTGAAAGAAAAATAGTTTTGTTGGCCTTATCCTCACTGCATATGCTCTCTTCGTCCTCATTACGATCATCATCTCTGATATCATGATGCAGATGAACGTAGCATTGGCTACTTATATTCATGATTATAACATATAGTTAGTACGAATGAGATATAATTCACTAGAATAACGGCATCATGAAAGAATAACTTCATGCTGTTTCCTCGAGATTTCATTAATTAAAACTATAGAAAAGCCGTCAAAATGTGGAATATGATGTGACAAGTAGGTAATCTTGTCATGTTATGATTGAAGAGGTGAGAAGATGAGTAGCGGCATACATCAAAACGTTTCCCATCTATTCACCAATTATAATATCATTTTCACGTATTAATAAAGAAAATACGAAATTTTACATTCTCCTTCTAGAAAAGTCTTAGAAAAAAGTGAGAGAATGAGAAGAGAAGACCTATGCTTTCAAAAATCTCCGGGGATAGGGAGATTAGGAAGTATAACGTTGTAGCATAAGACGAGATTTCTAATTTCAGACAAAGAAGCGAAAAATGTGGAATTCAGAGTAAATGTTACTCTAAACATTTTCTGTCAACAGGTAAACAAAGAAACTCTTGTCAACATTCATGAAAACATCCAATGTTTTCGTATCGAAGTTAAGAAAATGACCAGAAGTCATCTCCTCTCTTACTCCAGAAGGGCAAGGAAATGGTGTGCTGATGGTCATTTTCATTTGCATTTTCTTTCCATCTCCCTTTTCCTCTTCTCTTTCTTTCTTTCTCTCCTGCCCTCTTTATATTCCGATATATTTCGAAAAAAAACCAGATGATTTCATGAACATCAATTACATAATGAATGAGGAGACAATCCAATATTTATAAGGAAAGTCTTCACATTACTATCCTTCTGTCAGCAACCTTGTCATTTGCTTGTAATCGAATTATACAATCTGTGACCATAGGAAGCATTTTTTTTCATATTCATGCCAACACTAACCCACAATAATTACTATTTTTCATTCTTCAACACTGTCAGCTCACAAAAAAAAAATTTTATTCGCGATACCAGACGTTTTCAACCAATTCATTGGATTATTGTTTTCAGTTTTGCCAAAATCTTGTTTCTAGAATCTCCTGAAGTGATTCACTTCTCTCTACCTCGTTTACCAGGTGCAATAGTATAGCTCAAAGTAACCTCACCTATCTGGTTCACAATCACTCTCACTGTATGATTATTATCTTCCACTCTTCGTTTGAATTACTGCAAGATCTCAAAACGTGATAAATCATTTTTTTCAGAAAACCGTTAAAGAGAGATGGTTCCGACAACTTGAAGTTAGGAGTCTTGCTATCCTCTTTTGAGTTCATTTTCCGTGATGAGAACAAAATATATTTAATTTATGGCGATGCTCAGAAATGAGAGAAAATGATTGGAAAACGCAAAGAGAACAAAATAGTTAAGAAGCTCGGTACTGAATTATAGCCCAGAAGGAGGAACAAGGCGAGAGTGAGAAAGGAAAATGATTTGCTTCATTATAATTTGAGATAATCTGCTTATTTGGTTTTGATTATTGTGTGCTCAGCTAGGGGATGAGAAGCGCAATGGTTTTGGAAATTCAACAAAGATAAAAAGGTTGAGACACGATTGCTCTATAAAGAGAGGCTGATACTTTTCAGAGAGAAATGGGGAGAGAGAGAGAGGGGGGGGGGCTAAGAGACAAATAGAAAAAGAGAAAGGTTGCAATAGAAAAAAGCTAAACATAATCAGTGAAATGTGTTCCAATGCTTTAACTATATATTTTCTGAACAGAATGAAGAAGGGTACAACAGAGGATGAAGATTTACGTCATCAGAAAGATATATATTGAAATGGTTAGAAAGTGAGCAAACAGAAGAGTAATAAGAGCAGTCATTTTTGCAAAAGATTGATTATGGCGCTTGTTTCAGAAAGAATTAGAACAAAAGATAATCTGTTGCATTTCTCATAAATATAACAATAAGCAACTTGTCAGGAAATATCAAATAAAATCCATAAAAGCAGCCAAACAGATGACTTGTGAGCGAGTTAAAGCGTGTTGTTTTTGATGTTACCGAGAGACATGTCAATCAACTGAAGCTGAAACGGAAGAGGTCGTTTCCCGCAAGCATAACTGTTTTAAGCAGCACTATAACATCGTTATATTAATTATATCATATAGTTAATGATGCTTAACGTGTTTCAATCTATATATGATGGTATAATGCAAGAAGTATCTATCGTATCTATCACAAGCAACACACTTCATTACCTTAATGACGTCATTAAGAAATTAAAAAAAAAAGAAAGTAAGGAAAACAAACAACTCTTCATTGAAAAGTGTTTATTTTTGGAGATCAAGAATACATTATGTAAACTTGAGCATTCTACATTGAATATTTACAGCATCTTCAGTTTGGAAGCTGTAAACGAGGGAATGATAGTAAGAAAAGACATATAATGAGCTGGAAAGAGAGAGAGAGAGAAATGCAGAAGGAGAGACTATGAAGCGATGATCAGAATGCTGCAAGAACCAAATAAAGATTTTGATTTGAAGAGGATTTGTGAGAAAAGAATATTGAAGTTATGTGGTGAGAGGGTTGGAAAGTGAATCGAGCCAGATTGGTGCGTAGCACAACAAGAATGCTAAGAAGAACCCAGGAGAGCTTCTTGACAAAACGAAAAAATATCTGAATGATGGGAGATTATTTACTGAAAAAGGAAAAAAAGGTTAATTTAAGATATGAGAAGGAAAATATGTGTGATAAGAGAGAGAGAGAGAGAGAGAGAGAGAGAGAGAGAGAGAGAGAGAGAGAGAGAGAGAGAGAGAGAGAGAGAGAGAGAGAGTGAGAGAGAGAGAGTGAGAGTATGAATAGGAGAAAGGGAGAGAGGGACGAACATCGAAAAATAACAAATAGAAGAAGTCGGACATTTTTATTACCCTAACTAAAAGAGAGTAAAATCACAACTTTATGGATATGAAGGGCGTCTGTTACTTCTTCTCTTTTACAAAACCTTTTTATAAAAGGATTACGGCCGGATGTGTGATAGTTGACTGAATCATAAAATTAATTTCAGGTGGCGACTATTAACATACAATAAAAGACAATGGGAACTATATGTATAGCTTAAGAGGATGCTTATACTATATCATAGGAAACAATAAAAGAATAGAAAAGTTTGATTAGATGTTAAGCATCTTTCGTCAATACTCTTCTTGCTTATACTATGCACTCGCAACAGAGAGAGAGAGAGGTGATTTGTTTAGAGGGGAAGAATACCTCAAGAGAGAGAGAGAGAGAGAGAGAGAGAAGTGCTGACAGAGAAGAGTTCCGAACGAGATATGAACATGTTGAGTCTATTTATGATCAAAAGAAGATATCACAAAATAAAGAAGTGAATCACTCTCATCAAAGAGATTACCTTCATAAGAAGGAGGATATGAGAGAAACTTATCTTCTTAAACACAAGAAGAGTAAAAAACTTCAGTCTCTTCTTCTCTAATATTTTCTAGTGTGAGAGAGTGAGCACTCCAGATGGTTTCTAATCGGCTCAATGACCGTTTTTGGATGAGCCGACTCGAGCTGTCGGTCTTTTCATCCTAGAGTAAACATAAGACTATCTTTAAGAATGATTGATTATCTCACTTACCTAGGTATCATAACCATATGTTAATTATATGAATAAAAAACTTAGTCAGTTATAGTTTAAAGAGCTCTTCAACACGAAGAAATGAGTTCTAAAGCAGCATGAAGTAGCTCAATTGCAACAGCCTGATAGTGACACAGTACTCTCTTCGCAAAAAAGTGTTATAAGAATGAAGCAATTTCTTTTTTTTCTGCTCTGATTGTTTGTGGAAAAAAATTCTTAGAGCAATTACGAAAATGATCGTAAGCTCTTACTAAAAGGAAATGTTTCAAAACGCTTCGAGAAGAATGAAAAGACTTCAAGAATCTCTTCAGAGAGAAATAAAATTGAGCAAGTAAAACAATGAAAAGAAAATGGCAGAAAACGTGTGAGCAGTAGAAAACAGTTGAAGCAATAGTAGCAGAATTAGGTTTGAGAAAGGTTTCAATAGTTGGTTGACACGAAAAAAACTTTGCAATGCTGCCTCGAAGGAGAAAATTCGCCGAAACAGAGGAAGAAGAGCGATGAAAGAAGAGATTAACAGGAAAAATGTGAAGGAAGATGATGTTCACGCTGACTAAAGAAGGAAGGTTGACTCCATATTAGTTTCATGAACAACGATTTTCAGAAACAGTTCTGATCTAAGAAAAATCTCAATCGCTGGATGAAAGATGAAGAGATCTGTATGAAAGTGCAGAGTATGAAGCATTACTTACGTCCCCAATAAAGTTTGTGCGAAAGATTGAATCAAAAAAATAAGACAAGAGAGCAGCTAAGAAGTCTGTCTATATTTATTCCTTGAAGACAAACTCATTCCGCTTCCAACAGAGAGGCTGCTCCTTCAAATAAATTTCTTCAATTTTCTCTCATTAATTCATACTATTTAGGTCAAAAAAGTTTGTAGTGGCGCAATGGACGCTAGCTTCCGACAAAGCTTTTCCAACAGACACAAAGGTCAAAACTGTTTGGACATGCTATTGATATCCTTAGCCTCGGTTACCATTACTCGGCATATCCACAAAGAGGAAAAGTAGAAGAATGTAATTTAACCATCGTATCTGTGCGCCTCAAAAAACCGCATCTTTCATCTTCGTTCATTTCTTTGAAATCAAATTTGTTGTTTTCAAAAAAGTATTCAATCCAACTCACATACGAATCACAATCTGTTACAAATACTAGGAAGCATGACAAAGAATAAAAAGTAAAGATTTTTTATGTAATTCTAACGCAATTCCTTGTGATGCAATCGGTTGGCACATCTTATTCTCGCCGATTATGTCAATAAAAGACTTCAATCTCATTCAGAAGTATGTTCAACACAGAATTCTGCTGTAAAACGAGAAAGAGAGGAAGAGAGAGAGAGTGAGAGAAATAAAGACAGAGAGGAATAATCCAAAATAGTGGAGCAAATCAGAAGAAATCTGAAAAAAGCTTAGAATTCTCTTTATGATCCGCAAATGAGTAGTCGGAAATGTATTTCGTTTAAACGAGCAAATAGTACCAATTAAGGTGTTTGACCTTTGGAGGTAGGAGAAGCTGACGCAATAAAATGAAAAGCAATATTTTGTATCTCTTAATCCATTCTGTTCTTTTTGAAGTTAGATAAATGCATATAATTAATATTGTTTGAATGACTTCTAAATCTGTTTCATCTCAATAAGCAAGCTACATTTTCTTATCTTCTCTTCTGAAGGTTAAGAAAGACAAAAGCAGGCAAAAAGACGAAAATTTCGTGATGACGTTGGAAAGATGCTTGAAAGGAAATAAAATTTGTCAGAAATGGCCACTCAACTCGAAATCAGTTGGGTCATTGCTTTTTGACCACAAGCTTTTTGTAAATGATGTTAGACGAATAGGTTCATTACATGGTTTAGAATCATTTTTCGAACGAAAGCAGACTTACTTGGGTATCGTATGTTGAGAATTGATCGGTGAAACGCTGAAGGTACTACCGTCATCAAAGACCAGAAGACAAGAACCTGAAAAATAAGAAAAAGTTAAAAAAAAAGTCTTCTAGATGATTAAGATGTAAATGCTCGAGTAAACAAGTGAAACGACAAAATAAAAAAAATGGTTGACAACGCAACGATTATATTTGCATATTCTTGTACCATATAGTTAAAACAGATATCAGAATATTAGAGGGCGTTCAGAACATTGAAACTCAGGGTTGCTCAGTTCTAACCCCTCATTCACTAGTTCAGTCTGTAGTGCATGGAACTTTCCCATGTTGTTTTTTCAAAGATTCTCTTTTTCGCTTCGAAAATCCATTCAGTCATCAGAAAATTAAACGACGACCATCATCATCACCTTTCGAGATTTCGCCAATCGTTGACAAACAACGAGGCGATGGTTACAGATGAGAGGCGAGAAGAGAAGAAGGGAAAGAAGCTCAAGCACAGGAAAATGGAGAAGAAGACGACGACAACGACAACGTAGAAGAAGTTCGAACAGAAAAAGAAGCAGCTGAAGAAGCGAAAAAGCGGCTTATTGTTGATTATGAGGACAGGAAAATTGACTCTGAGCCGTTAGAGGACCGTCGTCATGCGAAAGACAAAAAGCATTCCAAACAGCTTCCACGTGAGATATTATATAAGAAAAAAAAGGGAAAAAAACTAACAAAACTAATTGAGCTTGCTTCTACTTCAGAAGTTCACAAAATATTCAGAATAAGACTACAAATCACCCGCTCAGAAGATACTCTGGAGACGACCTTAATCCAAGTTGACAGGGGCGGTGATCACAAAACAAGATGACGTCCAGGTGTTAACATTTTCTTTCTCCAATACCTGTGTATTAGCGAGGCACTGGGGGAAAGTGAGAAAGAAAGAGAAAAAGAGAATGAGGATTCAAGATTCACTTAGAATCGAAGAATATTATTTGGGGAAAATAAACAAATTGATGTTCTTCGTTATGAACATCATCATGATAAGCTCTTTTTTATGCAACAAGGAAAGTGAACAGAAATGAGAGCATACAGAAGCAAGGAAATATATGGACTAGTGTCCGCAACATTTAATGTAGCAGAAACGGTTTTTTCTATTCTATTAGCACCTTCGTGCCCAAACAATAATATGCTGTATTGATGTACAAACGAACAAAAGCTAATTGAGGATCAGAGTAAAAGGACATTGCATTCGCTAACTCAGAAAGTTACGAAAAGAGAACTGAAACGTTCAGAGAGACAATTAAAAATGTTGTTGAAAGAGTAGGAATAAAGGAAGGAAGAGAGATATGAGGCTCGTAATTAGAGGTTGAAGAAGGAGAATTCGTAACAGACTGAACCGCTAATAAAACTGTTTAAATAAATCAAACATAATTATAGTAATCTACATACTGTAATTACGATTAAACGTTCGCTCGGTATAAGAAAATGAAATGAAAGTTGTTCGATCATTCAACATCATCAGATTTTGTTTCAGGAAGTTTTCTTAACATATAGAATCTTACAGTTCAATTCATGTTAAGTGACAATAATGAAATTATTCATGTGATGAGGAAAGATACTCGCTTTAATTGAGAGAGGGAGTAGGGAAAGACATGTGAAAACTATTGCTTTGAAAAACGAAAAGAAGTTGAGAAAACCAATTTCTCACCCACTCGTTCTTAATCTGAGAAAAAACATCTTATTTACCTATTTCTATATTTACTAGGAAAGTCGACTTTGGTAATATCACGAGTGACTGGATAGTGTAAAAATCAGGAGCCAATTGTGGTTATTCACAATAAATGCGAAGAGAGAGGAGAGAGCAGAAGGTGAGATAGGTAGAAAGGTTTTGCAGGGAAAAAAAATTATCAGAATAATGCAGTCAAAAAAATTTTTTTCATTCTTCCTCTGCATCTTCACATTCGTTTCTCGGAGAAAACAAAAGCAAAAGCCTCTTATCGGCAACCGTGAGTTTCCGGATGCCGGAGGCAAAGACTCTATCGGGCAAATGAAAGACTTCTGAAGAGACAAGAAGCTGGTCAGTCAGAAGATAGAATAGAAAAAACATGATGAAAACACAAATATGACGGAAATCTCATCATCATTTTTATCGAAAAAGTTAACTGAAAGAATGAAAGAGAAGAAGATAAATCTTCAACTTGATAAGTGATGAAACACTTCAGAATATCAAATAAACCCGCAGCATTCTTTGAAAAAAAATATTTTGCCAGTGGATCATCAGAAATCGTTCTCTGACGATTTCAACGAACTTAGCATACTACAACGAAGGGATAGAGATTTCAGTTCATATATAGTAAGTTACAGTTCCTTAGGAGGTTCCAGGTGAGCAGCTTACGAACAGAAATGCAAATAGAAACAGATTATGCTTCATGTGTATAAAAGCTGGAAGGTTAAGTTGTTGGACCGAACCAATGACGAAGTTCAAAGTTGAAAATTAGGAAAGTTGTATCGCAAACAATCCAACCCAAATGAATCTCAAAAACTTAGTGACCAGAGATATTGTCTATTCAGCTAGGTGAAGTTGAATTGAAGACAAAAAGAAGAAGAGAACATAAGGAGGCAAAAAAGAGATTTGTGGATGCTGATTCAATGGTTTTCTTGTACAAAAGTGTTGAACAAGAGACAGAAAAGAAAAGAAAAGAGGCATTGGAATGAAAAAAGTTTTTAATTCGCTTTCAGCTTCACTAAAACTGTGAGAATTCTTTTTTACTTTCGAGCTAAGGAGTGTGGAAGCCAAGAAAACAATACGGACAGACCATTTGGAACAACAAAAGCATCTGAGAAACAGGAAAAGTAAACGAAAGTGGAGTGAAGGGTGAGAGAGGGGCAAAAAAAGCGGGTAAAGGGAGAATTATAGGCGTATAAGTCAACCGTGAATGATCCGATGAACAAAAAAATCATCGAGTAAAGCATTTAAAGAGTAGAAAACAGTAAAAGCTTCTCATTCAAACCTTCTTTGAACGAACTCAAAAGCGGAAAATAGCTTAGGAACAGCGATAAACTCAAGAGAATAATGTTTGACTTTCGAGTTGTCAAAACCGTAAGATAGTTAAGACGTTAACTATCCATTGAGATTTCATTTGAAGTATGAGTAAGCTTGAAAAGCAAAAAAGGATTCCTTTCAAACAAAATACAGATTGCATTGAGAGAAGGAATTGGAGTGAAGAGTGTGTGAGGACAGCTGGATGTAAGTCACTGCACCTGCCTTTTCCTTGACAGTTGAGTTAAGATGATCAAAAGAATTGAATCTGCGGGAGTTTTATGATAAAATCATTTTATATAAAATATGAAATCCGCCCGAGAATAGAAAAAAGAAAGACAGAACGAATGGAGATATGAATGAGAGAAGAGATTGAGAAACGAGAGGAACATCTCCGAGAGCAAAGCTTTGATAAAGAGGATCTTCTCTCGAAAAAAGGAAATTTCATATAGAGAGAAAGAGAAGATGGAGGAAAACGAAGGTTCTTTGAGATGTAAATTTCATGTTACTCAAGAATTGCATAACAAAGTTCTGATGAATAAGGTAAGAAAGGTTAATTGATATTCAAAAGAATATTTATGAAATTACAGTAATCACAGCTCATCGAACGTCCTTGACATCTCTTGTTACATTAAACTATTCCATTCTTCATAATAAGTAAATGAGGTATTATAATAAAAGATTGCATGTCTTATACAGTTAAGAAAGTATAATCCTCCAAGTGATGATGAGTATGACAATCTGTTTGACAGAACATGTGTGAAATAAAAATTTTGCCTCTGCGAGTCCAAGTCAAAAGACGAGCCAACCTCAAGCACGGACAGTCAAATAACCAAAGGATTGTTAAATTGAAAATGAGGTTGTATGTTTTTCAAAGGATCAGAACGCAAGCTAACGTAACTAAGATAACAAAGTAATATTTTTTTTAATTTAGCAGAAGGGGTAGAAGGTAGAGTCATGGAGAGACGGCTGACGACAATTCGCCCGTTTGGGAGTGTGAGAGAGGAAGACTGAATGGAGGGTGGAGGGATTTTGGAGCCTGCAAACTGAAAAGCTGCATGTGAACGAAGAAATCTTCCAATTTAAATAGTATGTGTGTGTGTGTAGAAAAATGTTCGGATGTGTATATACAAATGAACACTTTGTAAAATAAAAATAATTAAAGAGAAAGAGATAGAGAGAAAGAGGGAAAGAAGGGGTAATGAGCGTTCAGCCGTCTGCCATCATCTAACCGGTCGGATTAAAAAGGACAACTTTGAATGAAAGAAAAGATTTAAAATTATTTAAATGGAAAATTATGAATATGCGAAAAAGGTAATAATAATTGGAAAAGTGGAGGATTAGAATGAAATATAAATGATTGAACATGTCCGGGAATGTGGAAGAGGGTGTAAAGGGGTCAAAGGGCGGTGGGAGGTCGTCTGGCTCAATAAGGAGATGCCCAATAAGGAAGGGTCATGTCGAGAATATAAGAAAGCAGATAATAGAGGGTGTAGGTGATGAATGTGCGATGTCGAACTTCGAGTGAGAGTTTTATGTCATCTTTAAGTAGTCTTAGGAGATCAAAAACAAAAGCGGATGAAAGTGAAAAACATTGATAAAGAGTAATAAAGGTCTAAAGAGAGAAATTTTTGAAATAATTATTCAATAGCGTGACTTAGTATACTTACTAATCTGAGGAGAGCTCCGTATTTAAATATCAAAAATTGTTTGAATGATTTGACACGATGGTCAGAACAAATAACATGGAAAAGCTATGTTTTGAGCTAGTATAGGTTAGTTTGTTTACAACATGTGAGCAAAACTGAAATTTTTTCCATAAAAGTGAATCAAGACAATAGAGAAGATGTTCGTCAAATCTGTGAGTATGAACTGGCGGATAAGGAAAAGAATGATAGGGAAGTAATAGAAAGAAAAGAAGATTCATTCTTCAACTCACCTCCACATGGATGTCGGCAAGAGGCGAAGCGGGATATAAACTAGAATTAGTCGCGTTTTTTATGAGGAAAATATGAGAGAATAGGAATGTTCTCTTTATAATTTGAGAAGAGTCAGTAGTCTTTTCCTTGTAATATGAAATGTTTAAATGTTAGTTGGAAGGAATAAATTACAAGCGAAGACCTTATGTGTTCAATTGTCCGAAAACAATAAACTATCCTTTTCCTTACAAATAATTTCTATTTCTAATCATAAAAATACAAAAAAACTGAATGATCGAAGGATGATGGGCAACTTCTGAAGCGACAAAAGTCAACCGAAAAGAAGAAATCGAAGCTTAACCACGAAAAAAGGACTATAAAAGTGAAGAAAGGGAGAGGCTGTCATAAATGGCAGAAGCTGATATACATTAGATACATTGCAAAAATGAAACATATGGGCTTTTTTATAAATTAATTCATGAGATAATTATATGATATAGTAATGATTATGAATAGTATATTTTAATATTGTGTATCACACCCATAAAAGGTAAACAATTTACTTGAACGATATAGGCAATAACCTTTTTCGGCGATTATCCAAACTAATTGACCGTAATGAGAACGAGGGAGAGGTTGCAAGAGAAACAGAGCTGTAGAGAGTTGCCCAGTGCAGGCTAGAAAAGGAATGAGAAGATGAGAAGAGAGAGAGAATGAGTTGAGAGTATAAAGACTATATAAAAGGAAATAAAAGAATTATTATAAACATCCAAATGCTTTACGAGAAACTTGACGAACTTTTTCCTTTTACGAACTTTCTATCCTCTTCATGGTTCCTCCTCCTTCAACTAATTCTCTCTCTCTCTTTTCTCATCACTTGCAATCCACATTATAACACAGATAAGTGTATCAACCAATTAGTCTGACAGAGGATGAATCTGTCTCACTTGGTAACAGGTAATGACCCCAAGAAAGTCGAATGTTTCAAACCAGAAATTCAATGAAATTACAGAGAAAAGAAAATGGAAAACAAAATTTCGCTTTGCTTCATAAAACACACAGAAGCGAATAATAAAAAAACAACAAAATGATAGAAAAGACAAACATTCTCATCTTCTGTTCAACCAGTTTGAATAGAAAGTTATGAGGTTTCTGCTTCATAGTTTTCGTAAATGATAAAAAGAAACTTAAATTTCTCGATATGATGAGTTGTGAAGAATCGGAAATGAAAACGTAGTTTGATGATTGATGTTCTCCTTCACTCTTTTTCGAACTTTGGAATGAAGGAAGAGGATTGAAAATTACAGAACAACTCTGTTTCCTTTCTAAGTCGAAGTAAGAAGTAAGGAACTCGTTTTCATCATCGCCTGAGATTTAGGGAAAAGGAAATTAATTTCTGAGAGGAAAAAATAAGAAAATGCACGAGGAGTTCGTTATTTTTGAGAAATGAAAGGCAGAAGCACTGTCACATTAGTCCAAATAATGATTTAGACATTAACATAGAAAAAAGAAAATTCCGACAAAACAACAGCTGTGAACTGTTATATGAAAATGTCATCGAAGCACATGTTCATATTTTTTTTTGAAAAAGTTAAGTAATAGATCAAAAGCGACATTAAAGTTGAAAAAGTGTCCGAACCCATATATACATGGTGTTCCATTGCCTTTGGACTACTTTATAAATTGAACCAAACTATTGCTCTGAAGAAGAATTTATCTCCTCATTACATGGCTGGAATTGACCAGCATATAAGTCTTCAACTCTAACCGAATAAGCAATCGAAAGTCGCTAGCTCCAATCCGACATAATGATCGAATCTTCAGAGAATTACGAAATTTACTACGATTCGTATACTATATACAACTTAATCCGAACACGTGCTTCGTATCATGAAGCTTTGAACAATCAAATGTAAGAAAAGATTGTAAATTATAAAAAAAAGTAAAAGAATTGAGTCTGAGGTCAACCGTCTAATTTTTGTAAAAGGAAGATTATCTTGCAGCCCGGTTAGCTCAGTCGGTAGAGCACCAGACTCTTAATCTGGCTGTCGCGGGTTCGAGCCCCGCATCGGGCTTCAATTTTTGTTTTTCACAATCTTGTAAGCTAACATTTTACAGAACTTCTAAATGTGTTTGGAAACTGTTTTTACTTTTTAGGAAAACTACGAACGTTGCTTCGAGGTTCGATATTTAAATATGAGTGTAGCACTTTCTTAATAATAATTGTATGTTAGAAGTATGAAAAGCATGAATACAATACTACAAGAGAATAACAGCTGGAAACTGTTGAAGCTATAAAAGTCTTAAATAGAATATGTTGTTATTCAAGATAAAATCAGAGACAAGATTAGCAAACCATAGTCACAAACTATCGATGCTTCCTGATTTTAATTTGCAAAAACTAATGTTGCTTTGTATTTTGAAAAGACAGTCAACTATTCAAATGACTGTCATATATGTCAGTCAACTGAGAATGGCTGACATAAAAAAGCCATATTTCAACGAAACGGACAAACAGCTTCCTGAACTAAATATAATTGGAGATAAGCACCAAGTGTTCATTCATAGTAACCATTTTCTTTTCGTTTCTATTTCAAATCCAACTATAAAGTCTGGAGAAAAATCCAAAAAAAAAAGATGAAAAAATCATAATCGCAGCTTCAAAAAAGATGTTAGCCTTTGGTCAAATACTCGTTAACAATTTGGATTCGGCAAATGCTGCTCAATTTAATGCTCGCAGGCAATACACAGAAATAATTCGAGTGATGCAGAAGAGTCTCTCTGTCTCTCTGTCTCTTTATATATTCTTCTAAGTTCCACATGTTCAAAAAGTTATCTGAGTGAACAGTTTTGTTGAAAAAATTAGACAATTCGGCTTTTGAAGTGAATATATAAGAAATAATGGATTCAGCGCTTAAAAAGAAGAACGAAACGAATAGGATGAAACCCAAACGTACTAGATTTGGAAACAATTGTATGGCCTTTTAACAAATAAAGTTAATCCTTTTATAAACTCAAAGTCATTTTCATTTATTTGATGGCCTTGATCGAAACGTTAGCAAATTCTTCAAATCACAACCAACATGTTGTGAGAGATGAGAATATAAACATTAGACTATATCACTCTTCTTTTCTGATTACAAAGAAAGAAAAGAAGACTTCGAAAACTATAACAAAACGCATATACTAGATGGAAGCAGTGCACATGATTGTAGTATTGCAAATAGTGAAGAATGAGGTGTTAAGCGGAAGTTGAGCTTATAGATGCAGATTCTACTGATAAGCTATATAAATAATGATCAAGCTTCCGCAGTATCCTATGACCTTGAGTGTCTGAGGACATCTGATTTGACTCGGTCGCATATGTTCTATCAGTTTTAAGTTCTATAGGATCTGCTTTTCGAAAGAAACTATTATAGAAAAAAAATGAGATTGGAAAGGTTAAAGCAAGCAGAGAAAACAGAAGGGTTTGAAGCTCCTCAGCTCTGCTGTAGGACAAATAATTGTTGGTAATCCATCTAAATGATCTGCATGTATGCCCATAGATAGTTATTGGCAGACAGTTGTCACGTCATCTGCCTTTTGGCTTGTATGTGCACAGAAGACAAATCTCAAGCTAAGTTGGTAAAGCATAATATGAATGAGACATAGAGATTGTAATCATAAATTAGGCTCATCCATCAAGTTCTAATTCCATAAGGAGAATTAAATAATTCTGGTTTTAAGTGCGTGTTCTGATTCGTCTCAGATGTAGAGACTACGAAACTGAATTCAAAGAAAACAAATGAATAGTCTGAATATGCAGAAAAAAACAAAAAGTTTCAGTGAAAAATTTGATGAATATCATAGATTATGTAGAAGAAATCGTCTATTCACTTGAAACAATAGATGAAATATGAGCAAAAGTCAATCAGAAAGTGAGAAGAAAAATATGTGAATGTAAAGCATTTTTTATTCACACGCCTATTTCTTTACTTAACCGAGATGACATGATGAAGAAGAGGTCAATATAGGAAATAATGAGAAAAAGGAAGTTTTAGATGTCATAGGTGAATACAATCATCGTTAAGGACAGACAACAGAACACCTCTTCAACGCATATACATATTTCTTTCATAGTAACTGACACCTTTGATGTTACCACAAAAAAAAGGAATGGAAGCTGAGAGGTCATAGTTGTTCTACATGGGTGTCATTGACGAGCATAAAGGAGTATAAGGAGAAAGCTGCTGACCAGAAGAGAAGAATAGGATATAATACATATGATGTTTTTCTGTTAAACACACTTATCATTAGCGATATAGATTCAAACAAGAGAAAAATTCTATGATCATGTGAGGCGAACCTATGTTGTATGTCTGAAAGGGTATAATCTGAGAACTTAGATTCTGCGGCACTAGCACCTTTCACGAGACATAAACAAGATTGAAGATCAAGAAAAAAAACTGCTCGGCTGAAGATATAAGAAATCACGTCTCTTCCATACATTTCGGTTCTTGAAATAAGCATTCTGTTCAACACAGTTGAATATCCCGAAAGCATCAGCTGTCTCGTATACTATTTTCCTTGAGATTCTTTGGCAACTGACTGTCTTTCACTTTTTTCAGATACCCTCGTGTTAACTCTGTCTCGTTGAGCAGCAGAGGGCCATTGGCTAGAGTTGCAAAAGTGGATGAAAAAATGAAAAAACATAATTTTTTTTGTAAAAAAGATTATAGAAAAGAGTAGAAGAAGAGTAAGGCATAATGATCTAGTACACAGAAATATCTAAATGACTCACGAATTCACTGAGATAGAACACGTACTGGGTTACGGAAATGGGTCTGCCATCCAAATGATGGACGGATCAACTTCTGGCGACTTGAGAGGATGGAGAAGGACGGCGCCAGAAAGGAAAGCAACTGAGAGGGAGGAAATAACGATAGTATCCATTGCTAAACGAGAGAGTTTACAAGAGAGAGAAGAGACCAGGGAAAGAATAATTCATTGCAATGAGATGAGTGTACGGAAGGATATAGAAAGAAAAAGATTCGAACATCAAGCCGTTCATCTCATATTTCGTTTTTCATGAAGAACCCTTTCTTTGGAGAAACGATATACGTAAATTGTAAACGTTTTGTTATTAATATACATAAAAATATTATAAACTATATAAATAAAATATGTTAAGAGAATGTAATTGTCGAGAAGTGTCAATCTCACACCAACGTTCCCACATATTTATAGTCAAAACCACATGGTGCAGTAGTTCGATAAAGGTTTTTAATAAAAGTTATTATGAAGAAATAAAATTTTCCTTCTTCAATAGGTATAAACAGATTAGTTAGTATATATTAAGAAGTCATTTGGTGATCACTTAGCTTTAGGAACAAAAAATATACATTTTCTCACAAAGGTAAACACATATTGTGAGAACGTGTAGGGGAAGTATGATTTCAATCTATTTGAAGTCAATTGTGTTTTTCTATTTTTCGAAAATGTAATATTAGACAAGACAAGTAATCAAACTCTGACGTTGAATTCATATTCAGTCTTGAAGTTTGAGCTTCGTCTAGCCATTAGATCAACAACTAGAACACCTTAAGCTATATACGCTTATGAGCTTCATAGTATTATTAGAATGCTTCATATAAGTTATAGCAGCAGTATAAATTTGAAAGAAAAAAACTTTTCTGCATATGCTATGCGAGAAAGATAGACAAACAATATGGGATGTTGCTAATTAGATAAAAGACAACTCATTTCAGATAGAAAATAATGAAGGAAAGCAATGAAACACAAAAGTTGAGCATTTCTTGTGCAGTCAACTATGCTAATTATAGGTCACTCTATACAAGTAGATGTTGATTGTGCCATAAACAACAGCTGAGCATTCGAATTACTTGTATGAATGAAGGGCTGGCACTAAGTTGAGACAACAATGATCTCATTTCAAAAGTTTTTTTTTACCAAAAGGTCGAGAAAGAAAAGATGAAAGAACTCACGCTCAAGCCTGTGTGACGACCTTAGATAACTATCTGCTGACTTCAACTTCCCAGATTATAGCGTTGAGTGAATATCTGAAATTGCAACTTTTTCAGGGTATGAAGAAGAACTGTAAGAAATTATATTTTAAAATATAGTTCTGTAGAAAATCTGGGACAAAATGAGATGATTGGGAATAGGGAGAAAAGAGTTTCATTGCTTGTAGGCCATGGTCAGAAAACCGGCAAATGTTAAAAGATTTTTGAATTTTAAGCAAATAATCATAAAATGGATAAAAGGAGATATCTTTAGTTTGCACAAAGTTTTACAAGCATTTTTTTTGTAAAGAAAATGAAAAATAAAAGAATATTTCTAGAAGCAATGACCTCCATATATGATAGAAGAGATATGAGAAAACTGGAGTTCCACATATTTGCTTTGAGATTTAATTTACAAATGTAACTGGTTGGCAATTATGTATAATAATATAATAATAAGCATCATTTTATGCCTGCAGCAAGCAATAGCAAGTTTGTGTAATAAGCTTTTTTTTGGAGGAAAATAGATTTGGTAGTCTGGACGTGTGAGTCTTAGAAATGATCAAGGATTCAAATGACCAAGAAGATTTCACTTCATCCAAAATATAATTAAAAATTTAAAAAGCATTCTGAACGTCAGTTACGAGGAACAAAACAAGGCATGTCTGCATATAACTTGAACTTGAAATTCAAAACTTTTCTAATACGCTGTCCTTCATGGAAATTGTACTTTCAAGATGAAAAAGGTATTTCATTATTTGCAAAACAGTAGGAAATCAGAACAAAAAGGAGTAGGAAGCTTGAAATAAAATGTACTTTTGAAAGGAGCTTTAGATAGCGAAAAACTGGACATTCAAACTTCAACCTGTGGGCACAGGTGAAAATAGCATTGGTTAACTAATAATAATATCAAGTTCGAAAGCGACAAGTGTCGATTGCGGGTTACTTGGAATACATATGTTAGACTAATTGAAGAAAATATGAATTAATGAACGAATCGTTAAGAGATGTGTGAGCATTGCTTTTACTAATCTCATATACTTATGTAGGATGTTGTTAAGGGCAAACTTATCGTTATTTGGCCACTTAGATACTCAAGTGTTTCGACCGAGGTTACATAATGATCTAATGAATTAGAATAGAAAAACTAATGTGATGAGAGAGAGCCCATCGAGTGACCATTTTCGTGTAGGTCTTTCTTACATACGTGAATAATGGATGAAAGCGTGTTGAATGTGCCCAAAATACAGGAAACCGTAAAGAGCTTTTCACGGTTAATATTCTCTTTTCGGATCAATGCTCGCGTCAAAGAAGCCGCAGAAACAAGTAAGGAAGCGGAACTGCAGCTTTCGGTAAGTGACAATTAAAGTTTCTATGCGTATATTCATAGGATGTAAAAGTAGAAAATTGAAAAACCACAGTTTCTTCAAGATATAAAAAGCTTCAAAGCATAAATAAGGAAAGTGGGTAGAAAAAATGGGGAAATGTTCAAGGCTGAGAGAGAGATATCCGTAGGACATGATGAGAAAGAAAGCTTACAGAAGAGATGGAAGAAGAAGCTTACGGAAAGGAACATTACATAGCCCCATTTCGTTTCAGTGTATAGAGTGGAAACTAAACACTGATTAAGTTACGAAGTATAACATTTGAATGCTATGAAATTCTATAGCAAAATTGTATAGTGATCAGATAGATGGATATAACATATAAGCTGTTTGAGATAGGAACGATATCTTTGAAACACGATGGCCTTTCATTTTCAAAATGAAAGACATCTTTGACACGAAGCATGTCATGTCGGCTTGTCTGTCAGATGAGTTGAAAGTTAAAGTAACTAGTGCGGATTTTTAAATGACATCCATAAGCAATTCTACTTTATGCTGCACCCTGTCAATCTTCTATTCTTGCGCATCTCATTTGCCACCCTTTTTCCCCAAACAGCTATAAACGGTCATAAATGATTGTAATCTAAACTGTTCCGGTTCATCTTATAGCATCTCACAGATTAATCACACATGTTAACCGTCTCACTTGAGAATTATCTGATTATACAGAAGGACTGACACGAATGAATATACTTTGAAGCCAACAAGTTGAAAGAGCAGAAAAAATAATGCGCTCGGGGTAGAATAGCAGGAACAGGCAAGTTTCGAAGGTGACACTAAGCTTTTACGATTTCACTTCACTATCGACATAATAGACTTATATGGACAGTTACATGTCTAAGAATATAAGACGATATGCTACTAGAAATTCCAGACTTTATGGAGAACCATAAAAGGAACAGTTTTCTCTTTAACTATTCACTAGCTATAAGAGGATGCTGTTTGAGTGAGAAATGTGAAATAAAGAGTAATTATATCGTATAATAAAATATTCTATGCGGATAATCATGTAAATATTTAACTATATAGTATAATAAGCTAATCCACATGTTCGATATTCATAGGAAATCAAATTTGACCCCACTTATGGTATTTGAAATTTCGAACATTCTCACAATTATTCATTCAATCATTGAGTCTCCAAAAATTGGTTGAAAGCGGAAGAAGACAAGGAATCAATTAGGAGAAATGGAGAATAAGCTATAGAGGAGTGAAAGTCAACATTCTTATTCCGAATGTTCTCAATAGGAAAAGTAATAAAGTAGATGCGAAGTGTAAACCATGAGAAGTTTTGTAACTGACAAAGGTGGTAACACATTAACAAAAAAATAATAGTACTGGCGGCATTCATCAGTTCAATAGTTAGAGTTTAAATGGTATAGATCATTGCAATGTTTGAGTGGCAGCAGTCGGAAAGGCTTCATCATCATTTACAATAACACGAAAGATGAAGCTTATAGATAAACGAATGGCGCATTGTCTGAACAGAATTGGCATAGGAAATGCCAAAATGAGTCAAATCAACAGATGAGTCGAAAACTGTGATGAACCGATTGATAAGGAAGATGATGTCAAAGAAATCTTTAAAGACAGAGATTTAAAAAGATGCCGCCATAATTGAGTGAAAACAATCATAATTAGAGAAGAATATGATGAACAAATTAAAGGAAGATTATGTGTTGATTATAAGGGTGGTAATGAAGAGTAAAGGAACATCCTTAACCTAACCTTCAGATGGCAAAGTGATTTGAAAGAGCCTGATGCCATGAGTAATGATGACTCGTAAGAAATGGGAGGAAAATGCAGACAAAACGAACGATTTGTTTCAATTCAATTAATATTGAGAAGAAATATTTAATAACGAACGAATTACTGTTGAATAAGCCGTTGAGCCTCCATTACTGAAAGATTAAGCTTTAAGTGAAGAGATCATTTGGTCATTCTTCAGCTCAAAAACACTGCACATACTCAACAGAATTCTGTGGGAAAAAGTCAGAAAAAAGAAAAATAGTAATGAATGTGATCAATTCGATTACCGGAAGCAAAAAAAATTAATTTTATTTTATGCAAATGTCGTGAGAAAGCGAAACATCGCCGCGTGTAATTTGTCATTTTCTAATGGAACCGTATATGTCCAAGAAGAAGGAGAAAGGGAGTCGCCTCCAGAAACCGAACACGTTTTTCAAAAACATATGAAATGAACTGAAGGGACTGCGAGGATGATGTTCATTCGCAGCTTACTCTTTGAAGAAAAAAAGAATCACTTCTAGTGGGCATGTGCAGAAGAAGAATGAAATTAAGCTTTCGGAACACATCTTCTTATGTTATAATCTAGTCAATTCATCATATAAAAGATATATTCTAGGATCACATACCCATATGTTACATAAGGATGAAGCAAAAGCTCCAATTGGAGCCAAAAGCTTCAATATGAGCCGTTCCGTCAGAATGTCGGATGAAGAATGCAAAAAATGACCAGAATGTTAACAACAAACGAGGACAAGTATGATGAAGGGAGGGAGGGAGTAAGTAGCAATGGTGCAAGTAAGCAGAATCAAATAATCTACTGACACAGAGCGAATACCAAGTATAAGTAAATCTGCTATTAGAGCACATGAGTTTCATTAGCAGACAACGACAAAAAATGAAACGAGCACCTTTTAATGGAATTTGTCTCCAAACTTGGAAATGAAATAGATTGAATTATTCAACTCTATTGGCCAAATCCATTCTGATGTCATCCGTGAAGTAAAATTATTAAAAAAAGAATAATCGAATTGATGTAATCAAGTAATCGCTAGCTTTCCCATCGAGCAAAATGAAATACTCGAATGAAAGGAAAGAATGATTATCATTTTATCAAACACAGATGTGTATAATGATTTTTTTCCATGAAAAACTACGAAAAACTTTTTTTATAGTCACTCGTCCCATATAAATATGGATTAAACTATAAAAGAATCTGCTGAGAGATTTTCGCTTCACAGAAAAAGAGAGAGAAGAGAGTCATTTGTCAAAAAAAAATCAAAACAAACTATGACTGTGAGCATTCCATGCACAAAACTGATCATAAGTTAAATGAGAAAATATGAACAAATGCGTTAAATACAAACACAGATATGTGGAAAGCATCTAGTTAACCACTCGCTTTGTATCTCAGTCAGATTTATTGCTAGCGAAGATTGTTGCACAAAACAAAATCGTGATTTGTTCACTTTGAGATGAAAAAGAGGATCGCAAACATATGATTGTAATCTGAAGGATCGAGTTTGAACAGAGGAGCATTAGGCTCAAATTGAACTTAATTATTCAAACTATATGAGAAGTTAGCGAGTAGAACCTCTTGAAAATCGTCATCGATACATATACCACTAGACATGTTGAACGAAATCTTTTTATAACACTCCTTTACTCTTGGATTGTGGAACGTTTTCACCACAACGTTTAACACAAGGCGAAAAAACGAAAAGTGATGTCTCATGAGGCCGCTTAACGTAGATGAAAGACGTCATTTATCCCAGAAAACCTCATGAGAATCAAATGAGACATTATCACTCAGCGAACAATAAATTTGAAGAATGAAGGGAATAAGCAACATCTAGAGAGCTTTCAAAAATAGAAATAAGGATGTAATGTTGAAATTTTCAAAAAAATAGAGAGAGAAGAGAAATTGAAGGAAGGTATGAATATATGATTACATTCATGTGCTCATATGTTAGTAGATGATGATGCCTAAGCTATTCTGCTGCAGCTTACTCTAACGAGAATATATAACAAATCTTTAGAAGATATTTTCAACTATTTGAGATATTTCCAGCTGCACCGAAATTATGTGGCTCATCATAAGCCGATAATAAAGACGAGATGAGAAGAGGATGAACCGTGAGAAGAACGGTCAGCTACTGCCAGCTGACTTCCTTCATTGAAAGAGAACAGTCTTTCCCTAACTCTTGCTGTGCTGTAGAAAGAAAACAAGAGTAATGGATATTAGCAAGATGAATAGAGTCATAGACTAGTGAAAGTTTCGTACAAAAGCGAATTATGGGAAATGAGAAGGGTAAAACAACAATTGATACGAGCATCATCAAGCAAAACAACGTCCTTAAGCTAGATCTGCTGAAAATGAGCATGAATAGAATCAACAGATGACCAATGTTTCTCTCAAGCCTACTGTCAACAATCACTCTGGTCATGGAATACTACATAAAATTTCTTCCTTGGCTCTTGCACGCTTCCTTCCCGAATGTTATTCGACCGCTGATTAAGCTTCGAGCATTTACGCTATGATTTTTATTCATATATTATAGGCTTTTAACTTGAATAATGAGTGGTACGATATAAGGAAAACAAGAGTGTCAGTCTGAATCATTCAAGAATCAGACTGATGCTTGGAACACTTCATGAGGAATTTCTGAGGAGTTGCAATCAAATCTAATAAACGTTCAATGCTCACATATATTACACATCTGTTCATGTTTTCATAAATAAAAACAACAATATGTGTCAGAAACATCAAGATGTACTCAGAAGACCTGACAGATCGACTTTGAATAGAGATGAGCACAAAAGAAGTTGAACAATAACTTAATAATTGGGTGAATCATTTATGCGCTGAAGGATTGGATAACCAAAAAAATCATTGTTAAACAATAATTTATATCTTCCAATTCTTTACATGTCAGCCCCCTTTTTAATTGATAGCCTATTCAAAATTTGTTTTGTTAAAATAGAACAAAATAAACTGCTCAAATCAATATATATCGGACATCCTTAAAACAAACTTGAAAGAACACTAAATACATGATTGTTGAAGATTTAGATCGACAACTTTAAGCGTTATGTAACACTACCTCTACAGCAGCTTGTACTCATTTGAAACTGATTGTCTTTCGCTACCAAAGCTTGCCAACAGTTTGCAAAAAGGTCATAACCATCTGCTTATGTTTAGGAGAAGCAAATATACAACATATCACTAATGCATTACACGCATAATGGAATGAGGGTATCATGTTCGATAAATCAAGTGAGAGAACTTGAGTTACACCTCAGATTAAACAGATATTGGTAAGGAAAAGCTGACAAAACGCATTTGTTGAAAAGGCCACAATTATTTTCAAGAAAATTTTAGACAAAACAAGAAAATCGTTTTGTATATCTGATTTGCAACGAATTTTAGCGGAAAAAGTACAGTTGGTGCACAGCACAATCAAATCATTAATAGAAACAAGAAATACTTCGTATATCATTTTGTATTGGATACACGCCCCCCGTTATAATAATAGAAATGTAGAAATTGATAGCGAATCAAATGTTACCTGAGTTTTGTTGATGGAAGCGTCTATGAATGCAAGCCAACTCGACCCAACCGCATCTTGCGCGGTTTCACGTTCAAAATGGAGCCACGCATAATATGCTAATGAAGTTTCTGGTGCTTATTGGAATGAAAGGGAGTTTGAAGAAAAGCAAGCGCCTACCCTCGATTGAAAACAATAGCGAATTATGAGAAGTACTTAAAGGGTAATAAAAAAAATTACAGGTTGAGAATGAAAGGCAATGAAACATATGGGCAACTGCCATCATTACAAACACAAAAAACGTCGTTGGCCATGGAAGACAATTGAATTTCTTTTGTTCTCATAAACTACTATAAAATGCAACCGTTCATGTTCAGATATGTTTGAAGAATAAATTTCAAATTAGATTAGTGTCAGCGCTTTAGAAGATCAGCTGAATTTCGTCGAGTTAAACAAGAAATTCTTTCTTTCTCAATTTTTTTATGATGAAAACAATAGAATGGCCGAGGGGTTTTCCAATATCCATATACTTCAACTCCCAAAATAAGGCGACGTGTTTACCAGTAAAACAGGATGAACATCAAACACTATCCAAGCAACATGTTCAAAGTGAAAAACCACATTTTAATTCAAAATTCATTCAATTTTACTTTCGAAATAAGAAAGTTGGGTATCTGAAGCCCTCAAACCAGCTTGAATGATTGGTTCATTGCCAATCGAGAATTTCTGTTAACACAACATTTCATTGAAATAGAAGTAAATGGGAAAAGATTGGAATGATCGAAAATGATCAGTTGATCAAGATGCAGAAGGAGACACGACTGAGAATGATGATTCTTGGCCAGCTTCAATCCATAGCTTTCTCTAGAGAGCTGCGGAGCCGGAAATGAACTGATATGCTCTAAATGCGTACACTAATACGGATACCGTAATCCCCATATAAGCAGATGATCTGGCAGCATATTTGGAAATCGCCAAACAACGCCAAATATGTAAAGAATAATAAGAGAAGATACAAGTTTAATGTTCTAATCGAATACAAATAGAAGTGACTAATCATAAAAATGAGCAAAAAAGAAATATTTGAAAGTACATGCGAAGGACAGGCGGAAGACGGAAGGAAATTTTCATTTTTTTCCAATTCAGAACTTCTTAACTGAGCTATCTTTTTTTAAGTGGAATTTCTGTGAGAAAAGTGAAGTGTTCGATGAATATTCGAAGTTCAACAAAGAGAAAAGACTTTTTCAACGATTCCATTGACCCAGGTAACGTTCTTAGCGGAAAAAACAATAGCAGTCATTGATAAGTAAGAGAGTTAACCGCCCAGTTCTTTTATGCAACTCACTGACAAGCGGATTATTTGTGGACAACGAGGAGGTCAAGAAGAAAAAATTGGCGAATCGAAAAAAATAATGTGGAGGTGGGTAAGCTATGAGAGAAGGTATGTGAGTGAGCTTGAGAAGCTAAAATAAGACAAGGCTAGTGAAGTCGCAAAGAGGACATAAAGCGCAGTCACTGTTTCATCTCAGAAGTTGAAGAGGTGAGGTAAGAAAACAACAGGATGACTATATAAAGTCATATGGAGCTCACAGACTATTTCAAATGCATAGTCAATAGAGAAGGCTATGAGAGGGCAAAGATGAAAACGAAGAGAAGGAACGAACGACGAACGACCAAGCGAGGCAAGAAGATATTCCAACTGTTCCCTACATGATTGTGTGAAAAGGTAGAAGACAATACGATGACTCTTCTTAAAACTTTACGTCGGAAACTAAACTTGGTTCTTCTTCAAGCTCATCTTGGTCCTTGAGCAAATGAAAATATTATGTGTTGTAAGAGTAGGAAGCAAAGAGATGGCTGTATAGAGGTGTGAGCAAATAAAATGAGATTACGAACGTCATCATATGTGCTCATCATCATCGTTCTTAACGATAGTGAGAAACGAGAGAACGGTTTTGTTGAACTTCTAGATTGTCGCTATCGTAGCTGGAGTTGCAAATTGAAACTATGAATGAGACAGGAAGCTCCTTCTAATCAAACTCATCAAAAAAGTGATTTACACACTGTCGGCTTTTGCACAAAAAAACAAAGATGATTACAGCCGAGCATATGAAGTAAAAGAAATTTTTGAGTGGCAGCAAAAGAACCGTATGCCAAGCAACAAGTGTCCCACTAAAGTTTTGGTTACACATCTTCGTTTCTATCATCATCTCTTCTGGCTATAAGGAAAGATAGACGATGATTAAAAGAGAGAAAAGTCTATGCACACTAGCCATTATAAGTCCTAACAAAATAAATGTCATCAAGAACATAGATAGATGGCTTTGCTAATCACAGACGCGTGTGGGTTTCTAGGATAACAGGTGCACGTTTCTGTTCAATTCTAATGATCCAACAAACTTAATGGAAATGAGAAACTTTTTTAAAAGTGACAAAACATGAGGTGAAATGAAAAAAAAACTAGATTCATTCATTATATCTATTACATAGTTGCATAATTCAAATAACTACAAAGAGTTCAAAAAATCATAACTCTAAGGATGCTTGGGAGCTACTATCTATTTGAAGAGGGCATTCGTCTTCTGTATCGTTTATACTGGGCTCTTCAGTTTGTTCAGTTACAGCTCCTACATGTTCTTCCTGGGGAATAGTCATTATTGGATCCTTTTGAAGGGTTTCCTCCTGTACGATGCTTTGATCTTCTCCAATAATACTTTTCTTTATCTCCTCCTCATCATATTCTTCTCTCCTTGTGAACGAGCGACTCAGACGAATGTTTCGGTTTATAGTCTCGAAAAATGAGGACTGTAAAGCTTCATCACAACTAATGCGGAAGTTTGGATCAATTGTTAATAGGCGTTTTATTAATTTAATTAATGGTCGGAACTCCTTGATTTTCATTTCAGAGTTACCAAAACACTCCTGCAAAACATTGAGCAAAACGGAATCATATGGAGAACTTACATGATCATCAGTAGGGTATAAACTTAAATAGTAGTGACTGAACTCGATACTAAAACTGAACAAACGAAATAAAAAAAAGTTGTCATGTTCCTCTTACGTCGTTTCTTTAATCATATGATAAGGTACAGGTCCACAGTATGTCGATATGTTATTCAGCTGAACAGCTTTGTCTTGTAAGGTATTACCATCGGAAGGAGCAGCGAACATGGTTATTCCTAGGAAAATATCAACAAACACACAACCTATAGACCAAACATCCACTTTCTCATTCCAAGGAAGTTCTGAAACGGAACAGTATAAGAAAACGTCTTCACCTAAGAAAATGAGAGATGAGACATTACTCACCAAGTATCACCTCGGGTGCTCGATAGTTTATTGTTTGAATAGTTTCATTGTTATACTCAACGTTTCTAACAGTGTTGAAGTCAGATAGAACTATAGATGGGTCATGAAGAAGTTGATACTGGAAGTATTTAATGCATCAAGCGAGCTTTTCGAGAGTACAAACTTTTCCATTCCTATCAAAGCATTCTAGCCATTTATCTCTCTTTATAAGAATATTTTCTGGTTTAATATCTGTGTGCACAAGCCCATTTCTGTGTAAGAACTGACAAGCAAGAAGGAGTTGGTGGCACATCTTTTGCGTATGAAAGAGATTCAATCCTCGGAACCCATTTTCCGACTATCAAAAAGTATTATTTCATTCGAAAAGAGGTATAATACCAGAAACTCATACAAGTTTCGTCCATACACTGGCATTACCATGCACTTGTAATCCATATACATAAAGTGAGTTATTAATTCGGTGAAACACCTTAGGATATATCATATTCATACAATTTCCAGAGGAAACTCACTCTCTAACATATTCATCAGCCTCTTTGATTTTAGTCATACAAACTATTTCGTTTTCCGTTGGAAGTTTGAATGCTTCAGTCATCTTGATAACTTTCAGAGCTTTCGTACACTTCAAAACTATCAGTTAAGAACTTTTTTTTTTGGTTAACGAACCTCAGGCTCCTCAGAATCGTAGCATTCAAGAACTCTTCCAAACATTCCTTCGCCAAGTAACTTTTGAATACGAACTGAATAAAACTGATTTTAGCGATAGCGAGCAGCAAGAACTTACATCGACTGCCAATACGAGCTCCTTCGTTGATATCAATATCCACTTCGCCAGCGGCATCTACAGTTTCCATCATGATTGTCTAAAAAAGAAAAAAACGAAATAAACGATTAGGAAAATCAAAAAAATAGCGAATGAGTCTTAAACTTGGAGAAATCGAAGAGCACAGTAAAAAAAAAAAATTTGATGTTCGAGTTACGCAATAATAAAACGACAGAGCATTATGAAACAGTATAGTGCAGTAATGATAGGCTGTTTTGAAATCATTTGTGATCATTCTTTAAAAGCCAAATAAATGAAAATGTTCAGAAACAGAAAAAAATTATTCAACAGTCAATTAACAGGATTAGTGGTTATTCTTATATAACATATATACATGAAAATACAAGTACGAAATTGGTATAAGATTCAGACAAACAAAGGTTGTTGAGTAGTAGTTGCCGGTAAGCAGTTTGCCCAAATGGCATTCTTATTTGCAAATTTCGCCCTCGTTTCACTGTCGTCTAGATTTTTGCGATGTTTAGTGTATCCATTAACGGTTGTGATGGAATTAGTATAAAAAGGTAGTGTTAGAGCTGCTTTGCAAGACATTCTTATGGACGGTTCGTAATTCATCAATCCTCTAATCACCCTATACATCTCGTTGAAAGATTCAGTTTCGAAATCGGGATTTCCAATACAATACTGTAAAAGCAAGATAGCTTATTATGTATGCGTTCTCACTCACCTTGTTATTGGTAAAAATCGACCTTTTAGGGAACTGGTTGAATTTCGGGCTGGAACGAAAACGTTTGACATAAGATAGGTAATTTAACCGAACTTAGCTCTAGCGGTCATCGAGTATGGTACGATTCCGCAATATGTCATTATATGTGTAAGTTGATAAAGATCCCAATCTGGTGTTCTTTTCTGACTTTCAAATAGAGGTGAACCACAGAACACCTCACTTAGAACGCATCCAACAGCCCAACTGTCAACGACTCTGTTCCATTTTAGACCTTTAAATATTTGTACTAATGAGGTTCAAGTTTGTGAGCAGTACCCATGATTACTTCTGGCGCGCGGTAGATATCTTGCTGAATTTTATCCATATAGATCCCATCATGTCGACACTTTGTTAAATCACATAGAACTATCCGGGTATCTTCGACGAAAAAATACTGAAATGAAACCTGTCATAAATATCTAGATTTCATTAAGACACACCGTACTGTGAGCATCGGTTATCAAAGAAAGCTTATCTGTCCGGAAGCGAATACATTTGCTGTTCAAATCTGTGTGAATTATGCCTTTGTCATGAAGATACTGCACAGCAGACAAGATTTCGAACGAAATTTTCCGGCAATGTGATTTGCTGAACCCTCGGAACGTATTATCTTCCTAGAAGAGAAGCCGAATGAAAACGAAATCATCATTTCATCACCTACCAGTACTTCGTATAAACTTGGTCCATACCGGGGTGATATTAGAGTGTAAAAACCTTCATCACATTTAACATCCAATATATCGGCAAAAAATCCAAAAAAAAAGCTGAATGATTTAGTTCTTCATAGAATTATCTTACAAGGCAGTCGGCAGTGGTGCTTTTTGAAGAAGATCGTAGACATCTAACGGATCAAAGTCAGATTTTTTTTTGAGAGTCGCGTCATAAGTAAGAACTATATGGGTTAACTTCTGCAGAAACAAGGAGAAGTAAAAATAAGTGAATGTTTTATTAACTTTTGCCGCTCTGAATCTATATGTAGAATCTTCAAGATCACTGTCCACAACGTAAAAAGATCCTAGTAAGATACTACTATCTGTACAATGAAAAGTAATTGTTAATTGAATCTGTTAAAAACCTTCAAGCGATGGGGGAGATTCCTTACTGATATCCATAAATAATTAAATGTTGTTCCTTAGCAAGAAGCAAATTTCGAATTTCCTCACGATGCTAATTGCTTACTGCTCCCGCTTGTTGGCTTTGTGGATTTAAACGCGCGCGCCATGGCTAATTCGCGTATTTTTTTGAATAAGTTTTTTTAGAAAACCACCAATGTGTTCTTGAAACGTACCAGTTGATCGTGACTGGCAAGTGATGTTTTGGTTACGGTCCAGCCTTCACTCTTACTGTACCATAGCATTCACGAAAAGCCTGAATCTTCCTTGAAACCACATCCAAGGTTCACATTCCTTTCAGCACAGTCCATTCCTACTGCTTTGAGTAGCTTCCATTTCTCCTCAGCTCCTTCTACTTCCACTCTTCCAAACCTAAATTTGTCGATTTGAGTGATGTTCATACAAAACCATCGAGATTCAGAACCCCACCGTTTTCAAACTTTTTCTTTCCTTTCCTTATGTGTACTAATATATTGCAGTATAGTATGAGAAGATTAGAAGAAGATTTCAAGTTACTACGTCTTTTGTTTCAATGTATTCGTGCTCAAAGAAATTTGGATACTACTTTTGGTACTAACGGTTCGCGCAGTTTCGGCTGTTCACTGTGGGTAAGCTGGGTTCAAAATTTACTTCCGAGATAAGAATATTAGATACTCCACCCTATTACCGGTTCTTTACCGACCTTACTAATAAATTCAACGTTCATTTTTGTTTTCTCTTTCGACTAGCTATTGAAATTCCTCAAATTCTCATGAGACGAGTTCATTCTAATCTAAAAAGTTAATAAGTTGAGGTTCGAGGACATAAAACAGGAAGTGAACCAGAGAAAACGCAGTACAATCTTGTTTATCAGTCTCGAATGACACTCCTTGAAGTTCGTTCAGAAAGTAAAGCAATAGTTGTGTGTACAAGATATTATTGAGTCAAAATAGGATTTTGAAATACAAAAAATTTCACAGTTGATAGGAGGAACTTGTAACAAAACTTTTGAACCAATCAATAAACACATTCGAAAGATGAATTGAAGGAGAAAAAATACAACAACAGGTAAAGCTTTGCTATTTTAAGCATGATGAGATTGAGTTCTCAGAGAAACCGGGCAACATCTTGGAAAGAACCTTGTAACACGTTATTATGCTGCACACAGAAAAGTCCCAAAACTTTTTTGGAACACACACGAACTTCTTTCAAATCTAAACACTTTCGGGGCATTTGACGCGGTCCATGTCCTTCTGCTACATCTGCAGACCACGTTACGTTCTCAAGGAAGTGAGCTTTCCGAGTTGCTACAGCTCTTCCGCTGTTCACATGTGACAAACAATTGTAAAAGCTGAAAAACAACATGATTAGGGTATGAAGTGCTCAGAACAACTGGCCTTTGCTCACATTTACAATAATATAAATGATAAGGTAAACTATTTGTCACAAGGTATTTGTTAGCCTCTCGCTCCAGCACTATAGGACAGTTCAAATGCTGAATACAACATTTACGAATTGATCTATGAGGACCGGAGGCTGTGTGACAATAATTTGAAGACTCTGAATTCAAAAAGAAGATAAACTAAAAGAATTTCATGTATCAAACGAACCACATATCACACAGAACATAAGAAGAACAAGTATCTTCATCATATCAAGCTATCATAGACTCCGTTACTTATTCGGCTGTATGTCTGAAATGGAATATTACAGTTTATAGCAAAGTTTGTAAGAAAATAGTGAAAGCTTCGACAGTAGCCAGATTTCTGATACTCACAAAAGGATCGCATGTAAACGATTTTTCTTAACAATATATAGTGAAAAGTAACTGAAAAAGGTATACATCGAGGACAATCAAACATTCAACGACACTTTTACTACAAACGTTTTTTTGTAATGACGAACAGCATAAGAATTCCTTAACCTTTCTCTTTTTCCTTCTTCATCTCAGCAATATTTTCAACAGCCTTTTCGAAATTTCGTTGGAAATACGTTTCACGTAAACTTTCACGTGCACTTGTATTTATCCACAAAGCCATTTCGACACGTACGCATCATTCGAACAGGTTGCTTTCGGTTTAAACGAAAAAAATAACAAATGTCTCCTCGATCATTTCCACTCAATCACACACCGCGAAACGTTAACAACATAAAGAAGACACAAATATATATTGAAAGGGATGAAAAGACATAAATCAGATTTACAGTAGGCAGCTGGCCAAAATAAGAAGTTTGATTAAGCAACAAACGACATTTGTCTTCACGAGCTGCTCCAACTAGAAGCGAAGCCACCACAAAATCTTTCTTATAATTTTCGACTGTTTTACATTGGTTTCTCTCTCTCCGTCCTCTCTATATTTTCTACAAGAAACCTCATTCAGTTCCATCTGTGTCTGCTTGTCACTTTTTTTACACTGTCGGGTTTCCGTCGACCGGAACTGATTGTCATCCGAAAAACATGTGCCGACATCCGTTTTTTTTTCAATTGAAACTAACACTGTATGCAACTTGGCGTTAATCCCTTGCTCTTAGCTGTGGCAAAACACAGAAGGTACAGAGTCGCACTTTCATTTTCACACTCCCACAATCTTCAAGGAATCGTAATTACTGAGAGATACAGTTCCAATTAAAACGTTGATAAGCGAATTACTGCGAAGTAAAAAATCTTCAAGAAATTTTTAATAAAATTGAAGATGAGAAAATCCCGTGCGAAAATGAAGCGAATTTATGAAAAGTTTGAATCAATAATTGACTCATTTCCGGTAAATCCCGACACATTGACAGTATTCAAATTGTTACTTTTACTATGCAATTGAGCAATGCGCTTTCGAAATCATCGAATGAGGGCACCGTTAGAAAGGACTGCTGTACTTTCGAAAAGCGCGACGAGATAAGAGCAGTGAGTACTGATTTTAGGATAAAAATCTCGTTGAAAAAACTAAAACAAGGATGTATTCCAACATGAACGATATGCAAACTTTAAACTCAAACGATCACACCATTCATATAGTCTCGTTAGAAAAGCATCCGACACATGAAATACTAATGAGTTAGAAAGGAAAGGGATTGCGCCTAAACATTCGACAACGGTCTTGCAGAAGCCGCCGTATGGATGTGTAGGCGGACTAGGGGAGATAGAGCCGTATGTTAGTTGGTTTAAGAAGACGATTAAGACTTAATGTTTAGACATTTGACAAAATCTATAAACATTTTTACGAATCCAAATAAGAAAATATGTATGACAAGCATAATTAGGAATTAAAGCGTTTGTGAAGGTGGCGAAAGCCTGAAACACACCGATTATTATATAGCTGCTGCTGGTCAGTTCAGTTCGAATGGAGAAGATCAACTACAATCATTTGACCTTCTTCTTCACTCTTAATCATCCATCATGGGAAAGTTACCCATCAATAGAAGCATTTCATATTTGGCTAACCAGTTCCTATCCAAACAAATTTCTGAACCAATTTCAGGCACATTAACACTGTCCAATTTACTGGCAACAGCTTACATACACAACCCGAATCCGCATTTTTCACACCGGGCCAGTCTTTGAAAATTCATTTTTCAATCATATCCATGTTCTGGTTTGCCCCCTAAATGGGAAACCATGAAGTATATTTTGTTATAAAACCACAATAAGAAACATGTCAACATAGAAAAAAAAACGAAATGCTCTAAAGTGCTAACAATACTATGCTATAAAGAATGAGATGAGTAATAACTCATTATAACGTGAGATTATCAATATACATAACTCAAATGAGGAAGATACTAGCAACTTTATGAGGAAGAGAAAATGGAGTAGGTAGGATTCCGAGAAATTGATTAATGAGGTACACCGAGGAGAGTACGGACCCATCCAAACAATATCTGATCTGCAGAAATATCCGTCACCGAAGTTATTAGCGTACAAGACTTTAAGTGAAACTAATGAGGAGAATTTTCCATTACTCTCGCAAACGTTAAATCCAATTTCAACAGATCATGTGACTATGTTTAGTAGAAAATATGAGAAGCTAGTTATGGAGTGTATGATGCAGAGATGCAACAGAAATTCGTCAAAAATTGTCATTCTCATCCGTGCAGTGAAAAAAAAAAGCAGAAAATAAATATTAAAACGCTTACTATTAAAAATATGTAAAGACTCGTCATCATAGAGAGAGCCAGAAGATGAGGTAAATACATGTGAACATTGTATGTTAAGAGCTTAGCCCTCACTGGGTTCATATTTCGATACGAAATAATTATTAGATATTAGCTGGAATAGCTACATCTTGGGTGATGTGATCAATAGGTAATCCTTCCTGATATCTGTTCCACATCTGAAACAACAATCAAGTTTATATCTTCTTGAAACCTTTTAACGACCTTGGAATATAAATCTTCCAAATCAGTACAATATTGCTTAACATTAAATAATGTTGAAGTAGTTCGGGCTTTCCAAACTTTCGCTCTGATATTTGATAAACTAAAATAAAAGAATAAATACGATGCAATCTTCATAACTAACAAGTTCTTGTCAGTGCCCAGTTTGACAGCTATACTTATATAAGCTTCCGTAGAGCTGGCTACCAATTCCGGTACTCCTAATGCATACAGCTGTGACGAAGCTACACGTGAGGCCAATGTTTCCACTGTAATTACCATATAGATAACACATTAACATATTCTACGCCTACAGGGCATGGTGATCATTGGTGTTCCAGTCCATAGGATATCCATACCAGTAGTATGACCATTACATAATGGAGTGTCCAAGCAAACATCAGCTAGTTGTCCACGACGTACATGCTCCTCCTATCAATTAATTTTATAAGTAGATCATTATACAGCGACACACCTTAGCTGCAACGTTGCTGAAGATAACACGTTTCGGATCTACGCCTCGTTCTTGTACATATTTGTGAACATGAGCTTCGCCGTGGAATGGGAACCGTAGTAGCCAAAGAACACTTCGAGGAACCTGAGATAAAATCACACATTGATTGTTCTAGAGTTCATAAACAAACCTTCTTCAAAATCTCAACCCACATATCAAGCGTGGGAGGGTCAATTTTATACAATTGATTGAAGTTGCAGTACACCACTGCATCTTCAGGCAAGAAATACTGTTGTCTGCTCGTAAGTAGGACTGACTGAGGAACTTCCTCACCCGTAGCAGCCTTAGCATGAGTCTGCAGCTGAAAAGCAACCAGATGTAAAATATATATTATGATAAACCTGAGTTAATCCATTTTGTACGTGAACACCCTCTACTACACTTGTGGCCAGCATTCCACTACCGATCATTTGCTTCAATGGCTCAGTAGTTGGGACTTCCACCATAGGTACAACGACTTCTGTTTTAATTTTTTCTTTTGCTGGACCACAAACGACTTCAGCTTCACGCACATAAGACTATATTTCGAATGAATGAAGGTGAAAAGAACAAACTATACCTTAGCCCCAACTTTGCTTAGCAAAGGCTCGAGATTAGTAGAGTTTAAAACTGTTACCGTATCTTTATCTGTGGCAGTTTGCATGTCCTAGAAAGAAAAATATTCGGAACCCATCAATCGCAGTATAAACCTTTACAATCACCCGTTCCGTTAAATGCTTCAACATCTGGGCATGATCCCCTATGAAGAACGTATGAGGCATATAAGCCAACTACAAGAAGTATATATAATATGAACGAACAGCAGTTCCGAAACCTTCTCTGTGTAAGCATATGCCAAACGCAAGGGAGAAGTAACGGCATCAGTGATGATATAATCCATGAAAGGAGCTCCTGAAGTTCCTGGATATCCAAGCCACATTACCTAAAAAAAGAACATTGTAGAAACATTTTTAATCATGATTATACTTGGATGGGTGCAGGCTTCAAAGCAAATATTTCATTTCTGGCACCTTTAGTATATCCATTCATATTAATCAAAATATGGATGCCATCCTGATGAATTCTTTCTGCGGCTTTGCCATTACATGTTATCTGGAACAGAAGAATTTATGAAATTCTGTTTTGCTTCAAATATTACTCCAGAGAGATCGGTGAAATGTTCTGATTCATTGATAAGTTTTTGGCGGAAATTTGTTCCATCATGGGGAGAGAGAGCATAACAGTAAACCTGCAAAGAAACCAAAGACTACAAAAGCTATTGAAAGCAACTACCTCGACTTTAACACGATCATGCATGCCGGGAATAGATTGCATTAAATGACTTGTAGGATGATTGCCAAAATCGGATGAAACATATCCTATCCTTAATCTCTTTTCTGGCAGAAAAAAAACAATTAGATAATAAAAAAAAACATCACAGGTACCTCCAGCTAAAGAGATTTTTTCTGGATGCACGAATGGAGGATGATTGAGCATTGCAACCTTTTCGATACAGAGCTGAGCATGCTTAGCAGCGATGGCTATACGAGTTGAATGATTCAACGGATACAGCATGGAATGATGGGGATGGACCGAAGGTAGGCGCTTCTTGCTTAATTGGTCATCGACAATAGCGACTAATTTCTTCATTCTGCGAATTAAAAGTATTACTGGCAGTATGATCTAGGAGTAGCAAACCTATTATCATAATCAGCCCAGTCGCAAATGATTTGCAGGCAATGAGCTAAATTACAGAAAGCATCAGGAAAATCAGGTTTCAACTTGAGAGCAGTGGAATAGGATTGGATGGCATCCGGAATGTTACCAGAATCCTGAACAAACAGACTCAATGAAAAAAACATGATCATGCTTATCAAACCTTGTGAATACTAGCCAGGTTACTATGAGCATCAGCGAATGCAGGATTAATTTGAATCGCTCTAGTATAGCACTGCATGGCATTAGGAGCATCGCCCAACTCTTTCAATGTATTCCCCATGTTGGAATAAGCATCAGCGAAAGTAGGGGCGATTCTGATTGCTTCCTAAAAAACGTTGATCAACTGTTTTCCTTTTGATGTTTACCTTGTAATGAAGAATTGCTTCTTGAAGCTTGCCCTGTTGTTGTAAGATAGAAGCTAAATTACTATGAGCAGCAGCAAATTCTGGGAAAATCTGAAAAGGAAAAAGAGAATGAGTAACTACTTGTATTAAACAATTAACCTCAAGAGCTTTCAAATATAATCTCGTCGCTTCCTCGATTCGACCTTGTTCCCTCTTGATGTTTGCCAAATTATTCTGAGAATCAGCATGTGTGGGGCAAAGCTGAAGAATGATTCATGAAACTTTACTATAATGAATGAGTACTTGTAATGCAGTCATGTAAGCACTTTCGGCTTCGGCTACAAGTCCTTTTTCCTTCAAAGCATTTGCTAAATTACAATACGCATCAGGGAAGTTTGGCTGTAGCTCAATAGCTCTACGATAAGTATCAATGGCCAAATCGATAAGTCTATAAAGAAATATCACTAAAAAATTTTCTTCATAATTATACCCCTGTTCGTAGTAAACACATGCTAGATTACCATGGACAACAGCATGAGTAGGCGAAAGATTCAGAGCGCGTAAATAAGCAGCAACAGCACGATCGAAAATCCTAGCCTCTTTAAGTACATTTCCCAAGTTGATGTAGGCATCGATAAAATTTGGGTCTAATTGTACTGCCTGAAATAACTATATGCAAGCAAGTGTGTTGAAACACGCCTAACCTTCTCAAAATGATGTATTGCTAGCCACAATTCTCCTTGTGTATTGAAAACACATCCTAGGTTGGACCAGGCGACAGCGAAATGGGGTTGAGTTTCGATGGCCTTCAGGTAACAAATCTATAATACAAAAGTAATTGATTTAATTGGAACTTTATGGAAGTGAATGGTAATCATGTCAAAACACCAGGTAATCTGTTTGAATGAGCTAATGTTAACAATCCACGTCATATCACGTCACGTCACGTCACGTGATAACGGACCGTGAGCTAATTATTATGAACTTCTCACCTTAGACTCCTCCAAACGACCCATAGCCTTCAATAAATTTCCCAAATCACTTCTAACGCAATAGAGATCCTATAATAATAATCAAAATCTTAAATACATGAATCTTTTATCGCACTGGATTATATTGCAGAGCTCTTAGATAAGCATGCACAGCCTGGTCTAAATCTCCTCCAGCGACCAAAGCGGCAGCAAGATTAATATATCCATCGATAAAATCAGGCTGAAAACAAAACGATCTCTCATTTCTGTCCGAAGTCTCATATACCTTTAAGCGAACAGCATATTTATAGTTTTCCAATGCTTCAGCTAGTTCTCCCCGTTCTTTGAAGACGTTTCCCAAATTGCTATACGCTTCGGCACAAGTTGGATTGGCTTTGATGGCTAAGGTGGAGTACATTTTAGATCTGAAAAAGAAATTAAAAATTTTCAGTTTCGGATATTTTTGATACTGCTTTTAGAATAATAGTGGCAGAAGAAAATATATTAAGAGAAAACATACTTGTCCAAATTCTTCAGCTGGAAATGAATAGAGGAAAGCAACAGCAACACGCTCACATTCGTTGGATCATTCTTGAATTTGAGAAGGGAGAAATGTAGAAACTACCAAAGATCACAAACCTGATAAATCATAAGACAATGACGCTCCGCACTGCAGTAATCACCAGCCTGATATTCACGATGTGCCATTTCCGTAACTTAAATGACATTATTTATGCATATCCGAAGTAAACGCAAAAATTGTTGGTGAATTTAGAGACCGCCCAAGCACAGAACTTAGGAGGAACTATGAAGCACAGCTATTTTATGCCTCAACTTAAGCAATGTACACTTCTATTGAGAGAAACGTCATCGTAGTTGTGAGGGGATTGAACCTTTGACCATTCGGCCAATGCAGGGGTATTCCCTATTGGACTATTCTTTACACATACCCCCCGAATCGGCAGCCACACCTTGTCCAGTCGGTATGGGCTCTTGAACAGGCTGTGCAAACGCACCATTTTGAATCTGAAACAATCTTGTAAGAAAACACAGAACCTTGACAATCAGAAAACGATGCTGTCGGCTCGGACACCAGTGCTGACACATGGTCCTCGACAGAGAGGATCACGAGATACAAAGGTGACATCGTTTAGAAAAAGAAAAACCGACCTTTTGCATAGCAGCCACAATGTTGTTGAGTTGCTGGCCTTGTATGGATGGTGCTAAGACAGGCTGTTGCGGAACAGCCCCAGGTGCTAGCTGTTCACCCGTAGCGCCCACAAACTATATGAAGATATTGTTAAAGAAGGGAAGAGAACGATAATTGGAAAAAGAATAAAAATAAAACAAACTACCCACATTGCTGTAGGACTGAATAAGATATCGTTTGGCGGGATCCATTGCTGTCCCTTACTCATTCACAAAAGGAATGAATTCTGAAACAAGCAACATTACGGCACAAACACTAATTTGGGTAAGAAATGAGCGAGTTGCTTCTTCAAGACGACATCGATATGACAATTTTGACAATAGAGAGATGGAGGTGAACAGAGATAAGCTTTAATGAAATCAAAAATATTCGTCAGACGGCAATTGAACGAGGCACTGTCGTTTGAAATTCATCGATAAATCGACGAGCTGTTTTATTGAAATTATACAAATATGCCTCCATAAACAATATTCCACATGAGCGCAACAGAAAAAAAGTTTGATTCTAATCAAGTTGTAGCCAAAAAATCACGTTTTTTATATAGTCCTTTTATGAAACGAAGGCACAGTAATGCTGGAAAGTTCTGTAAAATAAGCGAGACAACTCGAATTTTGATTTCGAATTTAAATGAGCGAAAGCTGGTAGGAGAAAATGAAAAGTTCTCATACCAGAGAAGAGAGAGAGAGAGTATCCGTAGAAGTCTGCTCCTTTACCACCCAGACTACGGCCGCCATACGCTTACCCTCCACGCCCCTCACGCTGTATCACTTTTCGTCTAACAGTCTCGTCCCTCACACGCCCCCTATGATACGTCGTTTTGTATGACTGTCTGCTTCTTCGGGAAACCCCATATCTTTTGTGCCCTCCTTATTCTCACACTATTCCTATGAACTGCCAACAGGCCGACGTTATCTAAATTCTTCCACTATTTCCTACTCTCCAACAATGTAGCACTATTTCTTGTATTCTGTGCTACTCTAATGTTCTCGTTCAATATATAACTACGATCGATACTCTCCTCCCCTCTTCTATTCGACAATGAAAAATAATTCTGATAGCAAAGACGTAGTAGATGAACATTTACATAAGATAGAAGCTTAAACCAAGGGGTTTCATGAGATATAATATTTATTCTAATCTTTAGTCATATCTATAACTTCTAGAAACCGTCAAGCCTTACCAAATTAGGGATTTACCAGTATGGACATTCCTAACTACGTTAAAATTAAAGGCTTTACTGTACATCTTCAAACTAAAAAGAAAACAAATCTAATGATGATGAACATAATCGGGATCGTAGGAGTCGGAATCGAAGTCCTGCGACGTCTCCAATGATGTCAAGTCGTCATAGTACGCCTCCTTGTAGTAATATTCATACCTAAAAATAGCCATACATGAGACAGACACACATAAGCAATCAATAACTCACCAAGGCTCTGGTAAGTGATGACCAGTTCGCCAATTGGAAAGACCTTCTTGATGATCTCCGTTCTTAGCGATGTATCCGTATCCATAGGGAGATTTCAACACCTACAAACCATAAGTATATTCCGCGGAATATTGTACTTTCGCAAACCTCTTTTCTCATGACATGTAAAAAGTGGCCTGTATCTCTGGGATTGGTGTACAACTCGCCTACTTCGTGCGTGAGAATTCCATCAAAGGCTTGAATGCGGGCATCATGCTTGCTAGTAACGCTGGAACAAACATGCGTATAGTCAAACATAGTCATGGTATTACTGTTGTCTCCAGCCGGCCCATCCTACTTCATCAACCAATGTGTTCCATTCTGCCATCACATCTCCACTATGCCATTCAAAGAAATCAAGGTCCAATCGTTCGATATCTTCGACCTAAACAATTACGCAACATCTATTGTATCAATGAGCGATAACAAACCACGGAGTCAGCATCACCGGGCTTGGTCCAATCGTAAGCAAGAATCTTCGAATGAGCTCTACAAAGTGAAAATGGCACAAGAGTTTATGATTTCAAACGAACTTGTATTCTTTCAAAGAGTCTTTGAACGACTCCTCCATTACTTTCAAATATCTCTCGTCGACAACTTCGATCTCATCAATCTTAACAGTACTTCTATAAGAAGAGTATGAAATATAACATTACATTTCCTCTCCTCTTAATGTTTTCAAGACAAGTCTTAGCTGGTGCATCGAGATAGATAACGAGATGAGGCCAGAAGTGCAACTGGGGAAGAGCATTCTTACGTACATAGTAATAATGTTTGAAGTCTGAAACCGAAAAATGTCAACAAAACCGCTGATTCAACTAGCATAAGCATACACTCAAGTCCAATATAATTCTTCTCTCTCATGGCATTGGCGAAGACAAAGTCAGAGAAAGGAGATCTCTCGAGAACGACTCCTTGACCTGAAACACAACAGATCCCTTATAAGCTGGAAGACTGCTGTCATCAAACCAGTGTTCAGAATATGAGCAAGAGCATTCAAATACTGATCGAAACGACAATTGAAAATTCTGTCTTGCATAGCAGCGGTCAATTTTCCGTGTGGGTTTCTATAGAACATCTTGATGTCAGGAATTCGATATCTTTCAGGGAACTGAAATATGTCAATTGCATAATGAGAATGCATATGAAAATTTACTTTGCTGTAGAAATTTCTCAAGTCGTTTCCGTAACGATCGACCATGATATCATCCATCTTGAATTCAGGAAGATGGTGGAAACCCAATTGTTCTGCGAGCTCCTTGGCTAGTTTGGACTACAATCAAAGATTAATTAAATTGGAAATGAGTTCAAAGCTCACCTTTCCAGATCCAATGTTTCCTTCGACAACAATTAATTTAGAATTTTGATGGAAATGCTTTCTTGTAGGATCCTCCAAATTATTAACATAGTTAAAGCCCTTCTCCTTATATGGCCATGGATCGGGATAATCGGATGGGAGTCTGAATTTATGTTTAAAGTAAACTATTTCGTGAGGATAAAAACTTTAGCAAGCTGTTATGAACAACAGTTCGGTTCTGTTGGATCTGTAGGGCTGCAAGGGCTGCACTCCTACTGCTTCCAAGAAGCCGTTGAGCAGCTCCCCCCAGCTTACTCACGGACATACCTGAAGATGATTATAGAAGTTCTTAAACAAAAACAATAACAAAATATTTCAAAACGTTAAAACGTCAATCGCATTGTGAAGATGAAAAGCGAAGTTCCTTTATTAAATAATGAAAAGTGAGAATATTTCACACAGAACCAATAACATCATAACAACACATTCGGAGAACAATCGCGTTATTAAAATGAACTCAACTTGGTTCAACATGGGTGCCCCATAACGAACGGCGTAATTTACATTATTGAAACTCACCAGTTAGAAAAGCATTTTGCGCTTAACTTACGTGGAAGTTATAAAGAGAAACAAATGGAATAATTTAATAGCGTCTATCACGTTGATAATCGTTTCTTCTGTGATCACCACCTCCTCTATGCTCTCCTCCTCCACCACCTCCTCTATGCTCTCCTCCACGGTAACCGTTATTATAACCCCTGTTACCGTTATAACCACTTCTACGATCGTCACGTCTTTCATTGCGATCATCTCTTCTGTCATCCCTTCAAGAACAAAATTATGATTGGACTTTATATAGTAACTTTACCTTCTTTCACGTTCTCTAGAACGGCTTCTATGTCTTTTTTCTCTTTCTCCACCTCTTTCCTTGTCTCTCTCATTACGATCTTTGTCTTTATCACCTACGACTTCTCTTTCTTCCATAGCTTTACGAGATTCACGAGCGCGACGAGTATCTCCTTTTCCACCACCTTGAATGATAAACGATTAAACGAAGAGGATACAACCTTTTACCTAATCTGCGGGGAAGCCAAGACTTCTGTGTTCTTCCTCTTTCGTAATCAACAATGAGCCTACGGCCATCCACCTTCACTCCATCTGCTCGTTTATAGGCATCTAGAACGACGAGTTACAGAAACCTGGACTGCTGCGAATACTTCGAAGACAGCTAACACTTTGCATTGAAAACGTTGCTTACTAACCTACTCCCTTCTTATAATTTGCGCGCATTCAAAAAAAGATCAACTTACGAACTTAAACTTACGCCCAAAATCAAAAGATGGGTGAATCCGCACTACTAGGCAACTTACCCGTGTGCTTACCCGAAAAGAAAAGTCAAAATGCAGAAAGGTTTTGGTTTACCTATGTCACATTCAAGCGACTTCCAAACAAACCATCGCATGAGACAATTGTTCGAACATTGTTCTGATTAATCTAGTTTTCACTTTTTTCAATTTCAAGAGTTTTCAGAACACATGCTCATAACAAACCTATTTTACCATATATGCAATACAATAGCAAGCCTCAGGCCGTAGCCTGCAATTAAAAGAATGAACTTCAAATCGCATCTTACTGGGGAAACTTACGAGGAAACAAACCTCAACCGCCAAAACCCGAAAACTCTCTAATATAAATAACTTACTGTGCATTTCGGATTTGTCGGAATATTCAATAAAGGAATAACCGCGTGGTTTACCATTTTCATCATGAACCATCACCATCTGATAAAACAATAACGTCTTTTATTTTCGTTGATCGTACTTACCTTCTTGATTTTTCCGTAAGTCTCGAACTCTCGTTTCAATTTACTTTCTGATGTTTCGTAGTTCTTCAAATAGAAGTTATAGAACTAACTAACAAACTGTCAAGCTTACCACTCGAGCTACAAACAAAGTTTTATATGGATCCTCGGTAGCCTTCGAATTATCTGCTGGATTCCATTGGGCAATGCCTTGTTCAACTTTATAAGCTAACAACTCTTCTTTCTCTCTTCGTTTTCTCTCCCTTTTTTGCTCTTTAGTTTCGAGAACAACTTTGGCTGGAGTTTCAGAAGGGTCCTACAAACATCGATGAATAACACACATACACACATTGTAAAACTCCTTACTTCAAACAGCTGAGTGTACTCTGCAACACCTCCATAGCGAATCTCTGGCAATTTTTCATTTTTGTCCACAAGCAATGGTATAGGCGGAGGAAGATATGGAATGGGAGGCCGAGCCTCGAACAATCCCATAAGGTTGGGAGGCAAGAAAGCAGTCATATTTTCTGAAATGAAGACACTTGTTTTACTGAAATGTTTTAAAGAATTAATATGATTCGAAGAAGACTATCAAAAAACGCATATATTAGAAGCTTCAATTTGCACGCCAAAAATTTTTTAACTGGTCCTGACACGCACAGTGTGCGCGTCAACCCCGCCCGTTATTGATCCGCCCTGCGTGCGGTCGTTTAACAGCGCGGCATTATTTTGCGTCAAGTCCTCCTTTCTTGGCGCATTTCTTTTTAATTGTTGTGTTTCAAGATTTCTTTTTGTTGATCAAGCAACTTACGATGGATGTTGTAGGAGGGTCTCTTCTGCCAATGGTGTTAGCTTCTATAAGCTTTGTATAATAATGATGGAAGTGAATGACTCATCTCATCATGCAGATGACTCAAACATAGTAGTCGAAGAAATGTATGAGGAAGACGTTGATGCTGACATGGGGGTACTAACCACAATACTACAATGTTTCATTTGCAATGCTTAATCTTCCAGGGACTTCTTCCTAATAATGATACAGTCCTCCAATATGACGAAGATGATCGTAATGATGGTGATGAGTATGGTGGGATGTCAATAGAAATGTATAACAGTATCGTAGCATTCAAAAGGTTAATCGCATTGCAACTAATTTCATCGAAAAATTGAAACTCGAACTATTGTTTAAACTCAATATATTTATAGATCTGGTCTTTATCCTCCTACGTTGAATAGTAGACAGGACAGAAGTGCTGCTAGTCATTGGAGGTATGTGATCATAAACTCAGATTTCTCATTGCTCTCCCTTATCAGGTCTCGCTGTATGCGATTCATACTAGCTGAAGATAGTGAAACTTTATTGTATTATAATCCAACAAGCTCTGTTAATGATCAAGCTAAAGTTGTTGTTAAAAAGGGAGAAGTGCGACGAGTACTGGAACGGATACATGAACTTATTGGACATCTTGGTCAGAAACGAACGTGAGTTCAGCGTCTTTGCAATATCATCTGGCTCTTCTTTTTCTAGACAAATGGTAGTTCTGAAAAAGTTGCATTGGCGATCAGTACGTCAAGATGTCAAAACTTTCATTATGAATTGCTCATTTTGTAATCAAAAGAAACTTGAAGGAAAAAAAATACTGAAAGCACCTGTTGACATATCCAGTTCGTTTTCTTTTGATTACCCATTCAAACCTAATACGTCTTAGGTGAACATTTCGGATTGAATATAGAAGTTCGAAATAAAGCTCCAGGTGATGGTAGTGGACAGGACAGGCTTTCATTCAGTTTGATTGGGTATGAATTTCTTCTAATTTCGAATTTCTCATAGTTGCATTTCCAGGTATAATGAACATGAAGTGCAAGCAGCAGCTATGAGCAGGATGACCACATATACGTTCAAAGAAACAGCTCCTGATTTGAGGGGTGGTCGATATACCCGACTTCCTAAATCTGAGTATGCTTACGTGAGCAGCATGAGTTTTCCGAATTTCAATTCGGACTCCATGCCGGGAAACTCACTCTCGTTCCGGAGACAACCTTATATAAAAAGATCTCGTTGTGGTAGTTATCCCACAAGCTATATATTACCGTATGCTCCAAAAGGAAACAGAGAAGTAATTAACATATTCATTTGGAACGTTATTATATTTTTTGTTAAGGAAACTGAGTTTATAGTCTTCCCTGATCCCAGAAATAGCAATTCTTATCCAGGAGAGGACGAAGAGTTCACAAAATATGAGGAGTAATTCATTTCAAAACATGTTTTTCTAATTTTGTCCGTTAAGAATTGAGGATTCTCGTTCATCTTCTCAAATTGGGAGGAAGTTCTTGGCTGTTGATCACGAAGAAACTACTGGACATCCACCTGAACCCTCTAGCACATCTCCAATAAATCCGCGTGTTCAAGTAATTCAGTCCAATGCTCATAATAAGATCATTTTTGAATCTCAGATTACAAAAGCTGAATCTTCCATGCTCTCAAACATCCCTGTCTATTATGATCCACCCAAAAGACGTAAATTCTACTTACGGACTGTGATTTACTTTAAGAAATTCGTTTAGCCATTCCTGCTGGTCGATCCAATCCTAGAAGAAGGCGAAATAAGTTTAACCATGGACCTACAGGAGCAGCTGCTCGCTTTAGTTTAGCTGTAGGAGATGGAGACAGAATGGGTAAGATACCCTTACTGTTACAATATTCATATTACTGTTAGATTTGGGTGAACACACAGCTGAACTACTCACACCTCTGGATGCTGCTCAAAGCAGGCCTGAATTGATTGGCCTAGCTCCCATTATGTTGATGCCTTCGGTAGATCCGGAGGTTGTGCATTTGCAGAAAGAGGTTAGTTTCTCGAGTTAATGGGAAGAAAAAGAATTTCATGTTTTTCAGTTGTTAACCCGACAGCTAAACATCCAAGCTTTACAAGAGAAAATTCTCCATTCACAGTATGAGTCTATGAGGATTCCGATCGCCAGGTAGGTCTTTTTGATTTCTCATCGAATGCTATGGTTGACCTTCACATTTGAACTAATATGATTAACCGGCAAGAAAAGAGAAAATAGGCTATCTTGTTATCAAATTTTGATGAACTTTGTTTTAGGTACGAGGAAATTGATCCCCGTGGTGATAGGATACAGCTACTTTCTCATGTCGGACAGAATGTTATAGAGGTTTGTAGGTTGTTTTCGATAAAAGATGAAAATATTGTATTAAGTCAATTCCCAGCCAAAAAAATAATTATTCCCTGTTGTTTTTGAAGTTTCGTTTGAACGGTCCAACAATCCCTTAGTTCTAATATCACAACTAGAAATAAGAGTCAAACGAGTGAAGGATTTAGACGGAGTCGTCTGTTCAGTTCAAAAGTTAAAGGTTTCATTTTAGGAAACTGTGGAAATCGATCAAGATCTCAATGTTATTGATAGTGATAATGAACATGATGAAACTATCGATGTAATCAAGCGCTTTAATGAAGAATAATATGTTGACTTAACATTAATAACGGATAATATGTTGACCTCTTTAGATCAACTTCCATGTTTGGTTCTCTCCTCGCTTACACTTCAATAATCTTAATCCTCTTGATAAGTCTTTCAGGCAGAGACCTTCTTGCTGCATCTCTATCCTGTTCCTGTAAGCGCAATTGTAAAAATGCTTTCGCTATATCTGCCGTTGAAGCTATATTTCCTGTTCTTTATCTTACTAATATTCCCATTATTGTAGGGAGTATTGTCAGTCTTTGATGAATTGTTTCAATCAACGATGGGCAATCTTTATAATGGGCTGATGCATCAAAAACAGCTCTCAACTTAGTTGTGCCTTATTGAGGTGTTTTGATTATTTCGGGTGTCCGTTGCGATATTGTTGAATAATATCAAGTTAATTAAATTGATAAATATTGATAATATGTTTTAAATAGACTACTCATAGTTTTTTTTGGAAAGAGTTCCGATGTTGAATCATGTTTTGGTATGTGTCTGCTAGTTACACGTCATGCATGGGACTTTGCCACGTGTGCTAGAGGCAGAGAGGAATGAATTCGAGTAGTCTTCTCATCTTCCTCGCCATCATCATCGTCTGGCCTTTTAAGGACGATGCTTCGTCATCGCCCAGTATTACCCAGAAAAGAACGACAGTTTTCGTAAAAATTTGTCAGACAATTGACGTGTATTTTGCATCAACAGCAACAGCCTCTCGTTGTGTAGTGAAGAGGGGGGGGGGAGGTGGCGTGATTCTCTGCGTCTCTCCTCCTTTTCCTCTCTCTTTTTGCCTCATTTCGTTGCGACAAATTCAGAGCTGAAGCGTCGAGCTGTTCGCCGTTTATGTGTGTATGTCGTTCGTCCTTTTCTGTATTTTCTGTATTTCAATTTTTTTCGCTCCTCCTACCTGCTATTTATTAAAAGGAAAGCTTCACCTGCTGATACCGTTTAGAGCCTTATAATTTCATTATTTATCAAATCGATGATTTTATGATAAGATGCTGCTCTCGTAGTTCAACAACCCTTCGATTATCAGTCATAAATCATAGGAACTGCTCTTACCCAACTAGCCAGACCAACGTTTTCGAAGTGGCATTTCCGTTCTTTGCCACGTATCTGTATTTTGTAGTCCAGAGACGGTATCCAAAAATTTTCTCCGAAACTGACCGCCTATTTTTACGCACTGAAATTTTGGTTGCCAAGGTTCGACATTTTTTCGTAATGTTGTTTGTCCACAGGTTTTGCTCTCTTATATGCACCTTGTCCCCAATCGACTTCTCCCACAGCACAATCATTTCCCTTTTTTTTTTCAAAATAATGAGGTAGTTATAAAATACTCTCAGTTTGTAATAACGACAATTTAGTTATATATTGTATCTCGTGAATGATTGTACCTCCCCTCCTCTCCGGTTTTTACCCTCTGCCAATATCGATTTTGTTCTTTTCTCGAGAAAAAAGTCTGTGTGCCATCAATTGTTCTCTTTTTCTTCTGTCATCATCATTCGTTACTCGATCGTTTTACTTTACTCATTCTACTTTGTTACTCTCATTTTTTTTAAGTTATTTGGGATGAAATCGGGAAAGGAGAATGATCCTGCAGATGATACACTGAACAAGGTACGTTTACCACCCACTAAAGCACACTATATTCGTTCATTCAGGTCATAAAAGGACCTTCACCTTTATGGATCCGCATTTCTATGCTGATTTTGAGAGTTTGGTTCTTCGTGTATGATTGCTTAAATTATATTCCGTACCAACTGTTCAACTCCCCTGTTGAGAAACTAAGGAAGTCTGAAAGAGTCAAGGTACGCTCGACTAGCCTCTTTTGAGGCTTTGTTTTGAACTTTATTCGCGCGTGACTATTTTGTTAATGGCTCACATGGGTCTTTTTGATTGCGGAAACCTGTTTTCACTTTTGTTTGTATAAAAGTTTGTGTTAAGTGTTAACTTATTCATGCTGCTTCTAGGCTCGATGGGTTGGAGATAGAGATGGACCAATTAGACATGTTGATGGACACAAGTCCGAAGAATTCCCTGGCAAAGACACAGTTGACAAAGTCAGGCGTCCTTTGATCCCTTCTTATCTTTATGTGATTGTCCTTTAGATGTGGCGTCATATTGTAGAGCTTCATGGCGACAACCCTGCTCTTGGTACTCGTCCATTACTTGAGGTTCATCAAGAAAAACAAGAAGGTGGAAAAGTTTTCGAGAAGGTTCATTTTGTTTGAGCAGTTCTGTATCTTAATTTTGTGTTGTAGTGGGAGCTTGGTGACTACGAATGGCTCACTTTCGCTGAAACCGAAGAAAAGGTCGAAAAACTTGCTGCTGGTTTCAAAGATCTCTCTCAGGACTCGAATTCAAAAGTAAACTGTTCTTAAATCGAAAGTGTATCAATAATCTTCTGTCTAAAGGTCGTCATCTTTGCCGAAACTCGTGCCCACTGGCTTATCACTGCCTTGGCCTGCTTCCGTGCTAACATTCCTGTTGTGACCGTTTATGCAACTTTAGGAGAAGATGTAAGTTTCGACAACACAAACAAATGGAATGAAAACTGTTTTAGGCTATCGCCATCGCTATCTCTGAAACAGAAGCTACCACAATGGTTACCGCTGCTGAATTATTACCGAAAATTGGAAATATTGGAAAGAAGTGTCCTACTCTGAAGACTCTCGTGTACTTCCCACAAGTAAACAAAGAGGCCAAACTAACTGACTTAACGCCCTTCAGGTAATCCTGATTCTATCAATTTATCTTATGCTTCATTATTTGCAGAGAACAGTTCACTCATGTATTGTCCCTTAATGGATTGGAAGACCGGAACAAGACTGTTATCAGTTCGTTTGCTGAGACTCTCTGTTTTTTTAAACTAACATTTTAAGAGGAATCAACAGCAAAGCCAGAAGATATCGCTCTCATCATGTACACTTCCGGAACTACTGGAGCTCCTAAAGGTGTCATCCTTCTGCACAGAAACGTTGTTGCCGCAGTGTGTGGTCAAGCCAATGGAGTGAACATCGTTACGTACGTTTGGTTTTTTCCTATCAATATAGTTTATTTTCTCTCAGATCAAATGATGCTTATATCGGATACCTTCCTCTTGCTCACATTCTTGAGTTAGACGCTGAGCTGACTATTTTGTCTCGTGGTGGAAAGGTAAAGATAAATTTCTTTTCGATATTACACTTGTTGTTGTTAAGATTGGCTACTCTTCTCCTCTCACTCTTCATGACAGAGCTAGTAAAATTCAGAAGGGAACTCATGGCGATTGTCACGCTTTAAGACCAACGTTGATGGCAGCTGTTCCTGTAAGAAATCGAATTAGAGTATACGTTTCAACAGCTGTTATAGGCTATTATGGATAGAATATTCAAAGCTGTTTCCGAAGAAGTTGCCGCTTCTCCTAGATTTATGCAAGAGTTATTCCGTCTTAACTATGAACGTAAGAGAGCTCGTTATCTGGAGGGTTACTGCTCTCCATTCCTTGACAGGTATGGAATGAATCTTATATTGTAATTTTACACGGTTTTCTAGAATTGTCTTCAAAAAGATTCGTCGACTCTTAGGAGGACGTCTGAAGGGAGTACTTTCTGGTGGAGCTCCTCTGAATGCTGAAACTCAAAGATTTATGAATATCTGCATGTGTTGTCCCGTCATTCAAGTAATACCTCTCTTCTGTTCTCAAGTTTCAATGTGTATTCCAGGGATATGGACTCACTGAAACATGTGGTGCTGCTTGTGTGGCTGAAATTAGTGATCTTAGTACAGGAACTGTTGGACCCCCAGTGCGTTGTGCTGAAATTGTCCTTAGGGAATGGAAAGAAGGTTTTATAATCTGTTTGGATGTTTTTCATTTGTCATGTGTTTCAGGTGGTTACTCCCCCTTCAATGATCCTCCTCAAGGAGAAATTCTCATCTCTGGACCTCATGTATCTCCTGGATACTTCAAACAACCAGAGAAAACTGCTGAAGATTTCATTGAGTACAAGGGAGCTCGTTACTTCTGTACTGGAGATATTGGCCAGAAGAGAGACGATGGATCTATCTTGGTGATTGATAGAAAGAAAGATTTAGTCAAGCTCCAACACGGAGAATACATTTCTCTCGCTAAGGTTTTTGTTTTTTCATAGAACTTTCTGACGAAAGTCCTTCAGGTTGAATGTGCTCTCCTTAATTGCCCCATCGTTGATAACATCTGTGTGTATGGAAGTGGATTAGAGTCTTACACCATTGCTTTAGTAGTACCCAACCAAAAGCATCTTGAAGCTATCGCCCAAGAGGTATAATTCCTTCACGTCTTAGATTTAATATGTTTTTTAAGCTTGGAGAAACTTCTAAAGATTTAGAATCTTTGTGTTCTAACACTAAGGTGAGAGACGCTTTCCTGAAGAAGATGCAAGAACATGGAGCTAAGAGTAAGCTCTTCTAGTTCATAATGATTCTGTAAATTAATGTTCCAGGCAAACTCTCCAGAACTGAAACACCAGCTGCCATTCACCTTTGCTCCGAAATCTGGACCCCAGACAGTGGATTGTTAACAGAAGCCTTGAAATTGAAGAGGAAACCAATTCAGACAAGGTTTGAGATGATAAGAAAACTTTCACTAGTGATTCGTGTTGCAGGTATCAAAGTGTCATCGATGATCTCTATCGTAAGTAAAAATAAGTAAAAATTTCTCGAGGATTTCCTTAAATTGAGACGGGAATCGTTAACGGTTTTCCCATCTACCCTGAGTCCTGATGATGCGCTTTCCTTTCCCTAGAGTTTATATTTAATCTATATCGTAGCTCAGTTCCATGTGGTTTGTTGATTTTTACGCGTTAGTTGTTTGCTCCAAAGTTTTCTCTCTCTTTCTCTCTCTCTCTCTCTCTCTCTCTCTTTCTCTCTCTCTCTCTCTCTTTTTTTTTCTCTTTTTTTTCCCGTGTATTCTTAATATCACATAATAAATGTTTTTAATAAGTTTTATTTGTGATTCGAAATTCTGAGATCATATGCGATACTTAACTCCTTTGTCGTACTGGTAGTACTCATATGGTTTAAGTTTTGGATTCGATTCTAACGGTACTATTCTTCGGTAGAAAATTATCCATAAAAGCATGGTTATGAACAAAGCTGCTAACTGAAAATGAAGTCTTACTTGAGGCACTCTGTGAACGGAATGTACCTCTGTATACCAAAGGGGGATTGGCCCTTTTTTCTGGAACAAGTAGGACACAAGCAAAGGACCTAATGTTCGCGCCAAACTTCCAGCCATTAACATAACTCCTTGCATTGTTCCCTGTATTAAGAGTGGTTTAATCTGTGACTTCGAAAGCAAGTACCTGTCTTCGACTTCCAAGAATCTTACTGAACAGAGTGTTCATGGATATGTTCACGATTGGGAAGCATGCAGCTAGTACTACTCCGTAAAAGATTGCGTACAACCAGAAGTTGACCTGTAGTTGAAAGGTTCGCTTAATTTAATATGTGTTGTTAACTCACATCATGGGTTGTTGCACACCAAGGGTAATCGTTCCTATCGCATCCGACCGTCTCCGTATGATTGTTTTTAAGAGTTACATTCCCTTCAAAGACGTTTTATAATGTCGGTCACTCCCTGTTAGATTTAAATTCTAATTTTAATGACACACTTACGATATTCTGGCAGATTGCCTCCAAACCATGGAAACGGGAAGGTCACAATGTGGAAAAGAGCGCCAAGAAATAGTCCAAAAATGGTGAAAAGTCTTTCTTTGTTTTTGGAAACACTGCAATATTTTGAAAATTATTTCTTTAGAAGTGCTGTGATGAATAATTGAGAAAGTAAAAAAGGAACATCCGGTTTTTAAGCTTTGAGATAAAATATCTTAACACTTACTAATCTCCTAAGCTATAAGCAAACAGGCCATAAATAATTACACTGAAAAGACCGTTTACGGCTTGCAAAATTCCTGTAAAGGTTGAAACTACAAACAAAACTATAATTCTTGTTACCAATGTTCGCAACCGCTTTTTCATTTGTCCAAGCCCACATCATCTTAGCATACATACTTCCGACTCTTAATTTGCCAATCATATGAGAGAAGAAGCAGTTTTTTTCGTTTGTAAGAAATGATTTTTCAAGGCTAATTAGCATAACGGTCGCAGTGCACGTGTACACTCTTGACACGCTTTGATCATTTTTGCAAAGTTAAACAACAGAACGGTTGAATACTTCTTATTTTGTTTTCTAGTAAATGGAAAACAAAACTAAGAATTTGTCTTTGCACAAGGGTATGTTTGAGTTTAAGATTGTTCTTTGTATATTTTTATAAACTCACGTTTCCAAATTAGTAATGATGAACATCAATGTGAATTGAGTCACAACACAAACTCCCACAGAAATCTTATCATAGTTGGGCATAGCAAAATAGGGATCTGATTTGCTCGAAATAGATTAATTGACTCCAGCTCGACAAACCTTCATCAGAAGACACTTCAGTAATTCCTGCATAACTCTCCTCGAGAAAGATGAAAATGAAGAGCAGACAAATGACATTTATGACACATGCGAACCAAGCCGGAGCTGTGTACATGTCCAGATGGAACCGTCCAGAGACAAATCCTGGATACTTAATTGGAGTGAATGCAACCTGAAACACATAATAGAAGCTTAAACTTCGGAGGAGGATGGAATACCTGTATACCAGGTCCAATTGTCATTCCTATAACATAACTGGCTTGAACGAACGTAATAGCTCTAGCTCGATCTTTCAAGCTACTGGCTGTAGCAGCGTAAGCTCTTTGAACTCCTACAGTACCAGCTCCTACTCCGATACAAAACCTAAAGAAAGTCTATGAGATGTACAAGTGAAATTGGTTTGAAGATTGCTTTTTCGGAGTGTGTGCACGAATATATTTAAATTTTATCTTTTAAGCGTTTCTGCTGTTTCCTCTTCGGAGTATAATCAACTTTCAAGAGCTCACCGAGCAATCATCATAACCCATCTACGATCCTTCTCTGCGAATGACTCAACAAAGCAGAATATCACATTTGAAACAACCATTACAATAATGCCAAAAACCAGTGGCTGACGAACTGAAAACATCTAATGAACTTCTGAATCCATTCTCTGTTAAAATCAATTTATTTTTTCTCCTAATCTCTTACAGCCATACAAGTTCAAAAACTATTCCAAGTGCAATGAACTGATGAATGTGACTAAAAATCTAATCCTTTGGTAGAAAAGGATCTTGCATTCAACTGATAAGACGATAAGAATACCATGTAACACATGGTATTCAAAGATATATAGACCAAACATTTTTCTCACATTCCTCAAAATCAGAAACTGATACTGCATTTCAAACAAGTTCTGTGATAACCATAACGGAATGCATAAGTTCATGTTATTCAACAACCGATAGCGAGCGTTGCCAAAACAAAGTATGAAAGGACGTGTCACGTGTTTCACGTGGAAGTGCGATTATGCTAATTCACGTTACTGTACTACAAAATTGAAGAAGATATGGTTTACTAACTGACTTGACTTAGATTTGTTCATCCAGTATCCAAAAGCAGGACTAGCTATACCCTGTCCGAAAGAAAAGGCCGCAGTAATCAGACCGAAAAACGTTTCCGACGCTGTCGGATCAACCTGTTAATCAATATTCGGAAAACAGCTTTGAGGACTCACTAACCGTATTAAGAAATGGCCATAGAGTTGGAAAAAATATAGAAAATTGAACTCCGCAGAAAAAGCAAATGGCAGTTAATAAGTATATAGATTTCCATGATGTCTGTATTGTATCATCTTCATTTTCACTTAAAGCTTATATTGAGTATGTAATCGTATATCTATGAACTTACAGTTCTAAATTACTAACTTTATTATTATCAGTTATTTCACTAGAAATGGAGGGTAATGACGGTTTTCTCACCGAACCATTCGAAATGGTCATCTGGCCTGAAAGTACATATTGAGTTTCACGTAAAAAAGTCATAGTTGGATTATCTAAGTGAGAATCACTATACAACAGGTGTGATATGTATATAAGGGAGGTGGAAGAGTGAAGCCAATGATCAAGAATACCGCACGTATACACACCTACGAATTATCTTTGAGTGCCGTCGGTCTCGTTAATGTGCATGAGCTTCGTGGAGTAGCAGCAAAGGATTATACAATAAAATTTTAATTAACCATTATACAAATTAATAAATAAATAAAATCATGAATGGAATGATGAAAATTATCATAAAAACAATTAAGCGGCAGCAAAGACATAATCTTAATCAGTGAATTAGTTGTAAGTAAAGAAGAAATGGAGAATATGACTGCTTATCGCCATCAAGTTCTTACGCCTCCTCCTCATATACATTCGAAAGTTCATTAACTGGCTGATTTCAGGATTTTAATGGTTACTGATTCATTAGGCTTGAACGAATCAACTCAAATATGCTGATGCAAGATATGAACTATGACACCTACATGTGAAATATGGTGGGCAGTCATGCTAGAAGCTTCTGAGAGCATCTCAGAGCATCAACAGTTCTACATAATTCGCAGGGAGGAGGATCGAAAGCAATAAGAAAGTCTAATTCTGTACGAAAGAGAAGACGAATAAAAATGAAGGAGCTCAACTACAAATCAGTTTTTATATATGATTAAGAAGAAGTGATAGAGGCGGGCCAAACAATAGCAAGAATGGAGCCATAGGTCAGATAAAAAGAAATTTTAGAGAAATGCTTCGTTTTCTAATCAAATACAAAGTAGTCATTGGAGTCGATTACTATAACACATCATACACGGAACATCTAAATCATTCCGAATCGTCATTACAATACTTTACCTACACTGTTACATGAACAACCGCTATTATGCATCTGTATCTAATGATAAGCCCATCTAGTCACTTGCATGCATATTGATTGATTTTGGAAATTATCATACGAACATCCTTACAGCTGAATCGTCATTATTCCTCCTACTTAGTTGTATTACAAAACTAACAAAAACTATTCCTTTCATTATTAATCTGTATTGTTGTTAACGCCAATCTCTTTGTTTTTTGCTTTATTACATAAGGTCAGTGATAACTTGAAATTATAGTAAATTGTAAACATTCGTTCATAAGAAGAACATACGAAAGCATATCATAAGCTGTTTGAGAGTGGTTGTATGATTTTCATTACTTACTTTCTATCTTCTAAAGTCATTAGAAGTATGTTCTGTAAGATCTCTATCGACTCATCTTACCCAGCACTTATCATCGCAATACTCGCATACTGCTACTATGGAGACCATGTTTGGTAATTAGAATACAAATCTTTTTTTCTCATATTCTTCACTTCTTTTGCTTTCAATCATGAATCATACTGTTTAAAAATTATTTTTAATTGGACATTCAGACAGTTGTTCAAACACAGTCAATGGAATGGCGAATTCGTATATCTCCCTGCATCCCCATTCTTTCCTTTTCATACCATCACTCATCATACGGCTTAGCTTATTCCTAGTTTTACGATGATTTTTATATTTTTCATCGTTCTACTGTCTTTTACAGGTTGGTATTTTAGCTCTTTTTATGTGTGACTTCTCAGATAGAACATTAAGAAGATTTAGTACGTTAACGATCATTTAGATGCTGATAAGCAGTGCCCCCGAAACTCTATGTTCTTTGATTATGAGACATGTGATCCTAACCGCCGTTCTCAATGCCCATCTGGATTTACCTGCAGGTAGAACTGAAGTTTCGAGCAGAGCACACGTTTTCTATGTTTGAAGAAAGAGCAGAGATACGGACAGACCCGATCTTGAACTATATCTATGTTGTGAGAGTGCTGATATGACAGCAGGAGAATGTGAGTGTATTGACTTATGATAAATCCGAAAAAAAATGTTTTCAGGGTTCGCAGAAGCTCTTATAGCTCCACAAGTGTTCCCACAAGCTCCACTGAGCATAGTTAAAGAAGTTAGTACGGTTCATAGTTCTTTATAACCGAGATTCAAACTAGATGGCTCTGCAACCGTTGGATGAACGAACAGATTTCCCTCCCATACATATTGGAGATGAGATAGTAGTCATATCATTCCCAACTTATGCCATTGGGACTATTCGTTCACTCGAGTTAAACCAAGTCTACATGTCAACAGGATACTATCATGTGATGACGATTGTTGGTCAGTTCCTTTGAATTGTCATTTTTACGTAACGTTTCTCGATTCTTAAAGATCCTGGATATCGTCCATTTGCTTTGTTCTTCTCATACAACATACCTTGTTCCCAATCACCTGTGATCCAACTGTTCAACAACCCGGGACAACCTACCAATTCTGCTCAGAGATTCATTACTTATATGGAAAACACAACCACTGTACCAGTGTTGGAATCATGTAACTACATCTGTTCTCGGTTGGCAGTTCCTATTCTATTTTTACAGACCGAGCTTTATATGTTGTTTTGGTTTTCCGAACGAACAGTCCTCTATTTGTGCAATCGATGGGAAATAACTGTGGGCTTTTGAAGAAAATTGCCATCTTAACTGTTCTAATATTCAGATAATTCCTTCATCACAGGAGAAACATTGATGGGTCATTGTAAAGATGTGACATGTTTGTTGACCAACTCGACAGTTGGGCGGGAATTAGGGCAACCTTTAGGTGGAAGTCTGTTCTATGTAAGCTAAAGATCTGATTCCACAATCTAAAAGATATGTTTAAGCTGACAACGAAAAGGAGCATGTTCCCTACCGCTGAGCAGCCTTTTCGCGATGAATCATCGTCCAGATACTTAAATTTCTTTGTCCTATCTCTTGCTACTATTCGTTTTTTCATTTAACTAACTACTGATAATAAGATTGCATTATTTCATTTCATCTACTCATTCGTTATCTGTCAAAAACTGCACTGTAATATAAGAATTGTTGGAGATAAATCACTTCCTTAACGCTCTTTGGAACATTTCGTTGAATACATATCCCTTTCTCATTAAGTTCAGTAGCTTTCTTAAAACATGGTTCGTCAGAATATCGAAGAATGATAGTGAATTTTTTATTTGATCAGAATGGTTTCTTATCAACAGCTTCTTGTCATCATTTCAAGCCTTTTATAGGCCATATCATCATTTATACGGCGAGCATTGAAGAACAGCTGTTGAAATGACTCGAAAATTATCTTCTTTATTTTTTGGCTGTGAATCAGATTAGCTCATATTAACGGTTATTTTCTTGAAGAAAACAAAGATCATGCATAGTCAGCAGTCATATGGTTCTACATTTCTATTTTACATTCAAATCCAAGCGCTGGAATTGAATCTTTCATTGAAAGTCACTGACCAAGATTATCTCTAGATGACAACACAACAAGAAACATTTAATTTTTGCGGCATGAGGTGACTAACCCCGTACAACAAACTGATGTTTAATCAGATTAAAATTCTTTTTCAACACTCTCATCTAAGCTCTTAATTCATAACTTCAGTTGCTTAGTATCACCATTTTAAGTCGTCGTTTTTCTTTCTTACTCCTTCATGTTTTGAACAATAAAACGCTAAATCGCTGAATTTTTTTGTTTAAATTTTAAACTTTGTGAGTATTACGTCAGCTTCTGATGATTGTTATGAAATGAAAATCGTTTGTGAACATCTGTATGGACATGTCTGTAAACTTCTTTCAACATTAATGTGTGGGAGGAAGTGAAAAAAGATGTTTGTTTTGTAACAAAACAATAATGAAATGGAAAGCAACCGCTTGGTAGGTCTAATGGTTTGAGAAATGAAACAAAAGTGAACCGTGAAGGAAGCGAGATAGCTACGTGAGCGCGAATGCGTACACGTATTCTAATGAGTAGAGTAGTGAAGCGAAGCAAAACATATGAGTCTCCCTCTCTTTATATATATCTAACTAAGTGTATAAATACAAATACACTGTTTAAAAAAGTGTTATTAAAGAAGTGGGCGGAGTGTGCAAGAGCAAAGAATAACTTTCAAAGTACTGTATATAAGATTATTATCTAATTTCTCTGAATCCGGTTTTGATGGAAGTAATGAACAAACTGAAAGCAGCATAAGCTATCAGAATGCTATTGGCGCCATGAATGTCTTTAAATCTTTGCTCAACATATCTATTTTTGATAAAACACATTTGCTATCATTTTTGAGTGTATCGCTTGTTCTTTGTCTGTAAAGAAGCCACTCCCTTGCAAAAAGCTGACATTTTACCTCTTTATGTCTCTATTATATTCTTGATATCTCGCATCATGCATTCTCTTTTATATCTCTTCTGGGACTTTTTTTACAACAATCACAAAACTATGAGTACGCGTGTGCTCAATCATATCTCTCTCTTTCTTTCCATCTCTCCCTCTCGTTTCCTACCTCTTTTTCTCTTACACTTTCTCTCTCTCTCTCCCTGTGATTCTTCATTCACACATAACTTCTCTTCATAATGGGGTTCAGCTCATCATACGTTCGGATTATAAGGCACATTCTGATGACTCTGCTTATTTGGGTCTAAAAAGTTGATTTGATATATTTTCTTGAAATTGCTAACCGAATGATCTTGTACTTGGTCAGATGACGTCGACAGTTTCGATATGAAGAAGTAGTTAGTGATATGGTGTCAGTATTTAAAGAAATCTCTCTTTTCTTCTGTTATTTTTTAAAGATAATCATCTGGGAAAATTAAAAACGAGAGTAGAAACTGCTCAACAGAGCAGATTCAGACGAAAAAATTTTTTCTCATTCTCTTTTTGATTCCGCCACTCCATGACGTTGACAATCTCGTTTTTTTGCCTTTTTTTCCCATTTCAGCATCAATGTATGAAAAGGTTGTCGTGTTCGTCAGATTGTCACATCAAAATGACAAGGTATGGAAGGAACAAAAATGAATGGAAATAATTTAATAAAAGCAATAACTTCTTTCTATTTCATGGTTTTTTGGAATATTTTTTCTCTGCATTTCAAATCAATCAATATCACCACAACCCCCCACTCTCTTTTGGTTAATAGCTCATCGTCATAATTCCATTGTGTGTGTGTCTCTGGTCGTGTAGTTACCGCAGGCAGAATGCTCAACTTATTAAAATAATTTCGGTCGTCTCTTTCATAATTTATTTCTTTTCTCGGACTCTTGTATGTGATGTGTACATTCATATAATATCATTCATATCATTTTTCAGTTCGAGCCAAATATGGGTTTTGTATTAAGCTTAGCTCTAAGCATTGAATATTTCTCGACAGTTATAGCATTGATATGCTTACCCATCAATATTATTTTCGTTTTATTCGTTTATAAAGAGAGGTAATCAATATTTTTAAAATTATAATCGAAGTCTCATTAATCGTTTATGAATATTATAGAAGACGAGCTCCATTCGATTCGCCTTTCTTCCGGCTATGCATCCATCTGTCTATGGCTGATATCCTGATGGAAATCTTCTGTACCCTTTTCCTGAAATTCCCTATGTTCGGACTTTTTCCTACATCATTCTATAAAGAAAATTGGTCAATGTTACCATTGATGGGAGTCAATTATTTTGGACATGCTCAAGCTATTGGAATCATTGCCATCGCCTTCAACAGGTAAGCACTCTTCTATGTCATTGATATTGAAGTGATAGACGAGGAAAAGAGACGTGTGATGTATGATTGAACCTACTAAAGATCAGGAAAAACAACGTACCTTCAAGAATTCAGAATTCTTGAAGTTTAAAGCAGATGAGCAAGTGTGTAATGTTCGACTTTTTGAAAAAAATTTTCTTTTTTTACTTCCGTAGGGACTGAGTAGAGCTATTACTCTCTTTTCAAGCAGAATCGCATTGAATTATCATCGAGTATTACAGATTTACAGCCGTGTTCTTCCCCATTCAACACAAACAGAAATGGTGGCGACCCAATGTAAGAAAAATAAGAGTTTGACAAGAAAAGTGACAGAATTGCGATGTTTCAGGTTGTCCGTCTAGTGCTGATACTACAATGGACGATACCCATTCTGTTCATTCTGCCACTCTTCTTTGCAGACTTCAATTTCATTTTCAACCTACAATATGGATCGGTTATCTTCTCAGCTAAGAATCGAGATTTTCATACTGTAGGTTGTTTCGTAACTTATCTTTCGCTATCAGTTTTATCTTTACGAAAAAAAAACAGTATATCGAGAATCAAAAATATATGTTATCATTTCCAAGTCAAATGCAGATCAAACACTCTATTGATTTGCTTCTACTTCCAGATTTACTTCATCGGAATTGGAATTTTGGATGGAATTTTCATTAATATCGTTGTGTCATTCTTATATGCAGCCATTTTCTTCCGGTTAGTTCCATCCTCCTAATCTATATGAACGCTGTTTCTCTGTTCAGAGTTCAATCTCATCCGGTTGTACAGAAACCTGGAGAATTGGCAATGCGTCTGGCTCTTTCCGCTTTCATAATATTCACTTCTTACTTGTGTCTGGGAGTGAGTTTATAGATTCAATATCAATCCCAAACTAAACTTCAATTCTTCTCCTCCAACAACAAACTACATCTGGAGCATGTTTTCTGTCAAAATATTCAAATTCATCTAAATATTTATGAAAATGTTTATTTTTCTCTTCAGGTTTTCGCTTTCCTCTCAGCCATAGCACCACCACCGGATGCTTGGACTTTCCGTACTCTGTGGTTTGTCGTCAACGACGTGTTGTGCGCAAGCAATGCTCCCGTACTGTTAGCCTTAAACCGTCCAGTTCGTCAAATATTTCTGGAGAAGATTGGCATGCGACAGAAGACGACAGTCCATACAAACTCTCTTTTGAGCTACGGCAATGCTTGAGTAGTAGTACTAGTAGTCACTTGCTTATTTATTTTTTATGTTCCTTTTCATGCAATTGATCTCTTTGATCTTCTTCCATACTTTGTTAATCGTAAACGGGTTTCCACACAACAACTTCATAAATTCATTTTCAATCTTTTCCTGCTCCGAAAATTCGTTCCGTTTCTTCAGATTGTTTCCAGCAGCACATCATAGAAAATAGAAATTTGATGTTTGAACATTCAAAATACTTTTCCCTCTCACTCTTCTTTAAAACAAAAACAACATTTTTAAAAAAGAATCTGATTTGTCTCAACAGAGAAGAGGGAGAAAAGGTAGATCGAACAAGGAGCAAAAACGAGAAGGAGAAAGAGAGAGAGAGAGGGTGGAAGAGAGAGTAAGGAGGGAGAGAGAGAGAGTGAAGGAAAGAGAGGTGAAGAATGAGAGCAACCGTTCCGTCTTGGTTTTTATTTTGAAAATGAAAAAAACGCTACGTAAACGTCCGTGGGAATTGAAATATGAATGAATAAATCTCATTTGAATTACAATTGATCATTTGTTTTTGGCTCAAAAAATGTATTTTTCAGGAAATTATAGATGAGATAGCGTAGCAGATTACCTGCGCATGTTAGTAAATAAGGTGATTTTGGGATAATGTGACGTCTGGCTTATGAGCTCGTGTATCTGTGACGACCTGATACACGTTCAGCATGTTATGCTTAAGAACACAAGCTTTGTATTACAAGTTTTATAATTAAAATAATTAATACGTAAACCCGTAAATTGAAAAAGAACGAACTGTACAAAGAATGAAAAGTGAAATTAGTTCCATACAACTGTGTTTGTTTCATCTAATATGACCATGATCATGAAGCACACGTAGATGCCTATGAGGACAATGGCGAACGGTCGACGAAGATAGAATTTTTGAACAAATATTCCTAGAAAACGGAATTATCAACTGATGTTTTTCCAGATAGTGAGCTTATATTACCAATGAGCAAAGTGATGAGAGATATTCCTAGGAAAAGAATTAACAAGTGGAATGTTGGTGTGAATGTAATTGCTATTTTAACATTCTTTTTCATCAAGGCAATGGTAAAGGGTAGACCAAATCCGACCAACAAGTCTGAAAACCATTTGCTCTCATCTCTGTTTACTTATAGTCTTAACAGGAGATCATTGCTGAAGAATCATGTTCTGTCTCCAATGTTCCCCGGATAAGTCTCTTTGTGTTGTGTTTCCCAAAGACGTTGCTAGTAAAGAATATACAAGCAACTAACTGAATAATGGTCCACCAATGGCTGCAGCCAAGGCCATACGGGGATATCCCTGCTTTACGACAGAGACATCAGCAATCAAGTCTCCAATTGAGTTACTCCATGCGAGAATTGTCAATCCCAGCACCTTAAAATGTATTATTTTGTTTTTATCAAACTGATTGTAATTTTTCGGAAAAGTTTGATTTCGAAAAAAATTTTGTTCAGATGCCGGCTTAAGCCTACTCTTATCATATGAATGCAATATTCGTGACGACAATTGTCAGCCCTATTACGTAAATGACTGAAAATTAATAGGATCGACTTTAGAATTCATAAAAAGGAGATAAAGAAAGAGGTAAACTGATGATTGAATAAGAAGTAGCTTTCCCGAATGGCATGAATCAGATTCATATTGTATTTCATATGAAGATCAAGAGACGAACAATCACATACCTCATGTGGAATTCCCGATATAATTCCTATCATTGTAACAACGTTAACAACTTCGGCAGCTGCCATATAGATCCAGGCTATTGCCATAACAAAACCCAGATAACTATAGATTTCCTATGAATGTATGATCTTTGAATGAATAGTACGTATCAACTGTTACCTTATAGAAACGAGGTTCTTCTGTGAACTTGGTAAAAACAATCACTAGCACTACTAGAATGAGTGATAGTATTAAGCCATATAACCACAGACCAGGGCCACCATAAGGTAATTGCATACCAAGAACTTGAAAGCATGCTTCGTTATACTATATAAGCATAGATCTTATAACATACGCTTTATACAGAACAGGAAACATGAAGGAGCGATGATAGAGTGTAGCAGGGCAACGGCTTTTGACCAACTATTCTCACTCAACGGTACAGTGGCTTTCAGTATAAACAATGGTATTATCTACACTTATTACATTATCAAAGTCTTTTACTAAATGTACTAACTCTTAGTATAGCCATTATCTTATCCACGATATTCATTTCGCTCCATTCTTCCCCAGATGGGACTGAACGCAAATGATCAATCAAATCAAATGCAATCGTGTTCCAACCATCATTTTGGATGGGTGGTGGAGCTTAAAAGTACATTCAATTACTATATCAGTTTTCACAAAATTGATTTTAAGTTACCAGTACTACAAGCACGACTCCTGGCTTCTTCTCCACGATAAACATGACCATGAAGAATAACAACTTCATCTTCGTCATCTTCTTCCGATTCTAAATATAATACTTTTGCATTCGTATAGCTATCAAAGCAGTACCATGTCCGAAAGCTTTCGCTAAATCAATCGGAGGGAATATGCTTTGATTAATGAGTGAATTCCTCTTATCACTAGAAACTACGGACAAACGATCAGATCGTAGTTCCTGAGGTTGCTCAGAAGATTCGATACGTTCAACGGCTTCCGATAGCACGTTTATTGAAGGAACTACTACATCTGAAAAATGGGTATTTGAGTAGAGAGAGCTTCAACTTCAGAACGAAACTGTTACGTGAAGCTGCTCGTATACTACGAGCACTACTGAGAGTCCTGTCTTTCTGTGAAAAGGATAGTTAACAGTATTTCAAAACTATAACCCACAAACCTTCTTTTTCTTGACAGTCTTCTCAATAACGATGACAGTTACGACATATACCGCATAGATCACTAGAGCAACTACAAATATGTTTTTTGAAATGGTATTAGCTATATGTGTTGTCTACCTATTGGTTCCCAGATGCTCAAGTTATCACTATAAAGAAACACGAACAGTATCCATCCGGCTGTTATGAGGAAGAAAATGAGATCTCGTGTTGTTGAAATGGCATCAATCTCGAACGGGCTAGTTAGAATGATAGTGGCAGTAACCATGCATGTTACAAACACATTACCACCTGGAAAAGTAAAACAATTTACGCTGAACACTTTTCTCGCTTCCGATTTAGAAACTTTCCTCTTTTCAGGAAATTTGATAAAAATTTTACAGTCACAACAAGACTGTTCTATGCTAATGACGTTTGTGAATATTGTTTGTGACGTCATTCACGTTACGTACGTCAAGCTCACTACGTCAAAACTGTACGTCAAACATGCATCTATTCATCTTATCTAGTTTCGGAGAGAATGATGAACGGTTGATGAATCATACAAATCTTTTTGATTAAATTAGAATTGAGCTTCTTACAAACCTAATAGTTCTCCCAGAGCAAGATTGGCTTGAGGCTTGCTTGTACTAAGGACAGATGCGATTGAACTGAAAACATCCGGTGCCCCATTACCAAATGCTAAGAATGTAACACCCTGTAAGAAAGATAATTAGTTATTCTCAACAAACAGAAACTTTACTTACAGCTATACTTTCACTAATTTTCAAATGATTAACAATTCCAGAAACGCTGGGTGAGAAAAAATCATCACCTGCAGCTGATAGCATGATGAATATGGCAAGTAAATAAGCTACTGAACCTATTATAACAAACACCTGTAAAAACGAATAAGGAAAAAGATTTTTTGAGATGTTTTTTACTTACACGAGGTACAGTTCCGCCACTACATTCAACATATCGTGACCACAAGAAGTAACCTCCGCCTTCGCATGCGTCAGCATTCTCCTTCACGTAACTGCATACCTCTAAAATGCTTCTTCATCACCTATTTTCTTTCGAATGTTTCTTCTTTTTTAAAAATTCTACCTGGTTTTGTCCAGTTCTTCCAAATTTCACAATCATCTGAGTTAGGATCATCTGGTGAAGCTGTTGTAGATAACTGTGAGGTAGTTGATATGCACGAGAAAACGACAAGCGCAACAGCTAACATAAACCAAGTTCGGCCCATAATTGGTCTGAATGATTGTTTTACTCACTTTGTCAGTTCGCTTGTTCGTTTTCTCCTCAGCTATGCCTTTTTCTCTTACACTATCTTTTACACTACCTCTCCTTTCTCTCTGTCTCTCTATTTCTCTTTCAGCATTATTCTGAAGAAGAGGGAAATGCAGGAACAAGCCAAAACAGAAAAATTTTTGAATAGAAAGAAGAAAAAACAAAAAAAAATGTTTGAACGATAACTATAGGAGTTTGTGGATGTTCTGGAACGACTAATTGAATCACGAAATCAGAAAACCACTTGGTGAAAGAAACTGTTTAAAAACGAAATCATAAAATGAGTCAAAGACACTACAATTGAAAAGTCCTTTTCTGGATGTGAACAGAGGGAATGAGCGACAGTAAGAGTAAGTGAGAGGTAGATGGAAACAATGAATAATCGCAAGAGAGAGCTTGTTCGCGAAGTTAGAGAGTAGAAAGGGAAGAAAAGGAGTCGAAGTTCTTCATGTGAACACGGTTCTTTAAAGGAATTTTGTAACAAAACTATTTTGCAAGAAAACGAAAAGACAAGCTTGTCCTTGTTTATAACAGGGGAAAGCCTTCTTCCGTTTCTCTCACTCTTTTTCTGATTCTTTTCTGGTTCACTGATCTTTGTATCTTTTCTTTTTTTTTCGGAAGACTGATCATGAAGAGAAGATGAATGATTAACTATGTGTGAGATAAGTAATCGTTTGTACTTTTAGACTGAATAGGCGTTATCAAAGGCACAGATATTCCAAATGAGTTTGATTTTATGAAAATAGTAGAATTATTTTTAAAATAAGATAAGAAATTCAGATTCCCACGTGGTTAACCAGAAGTAGTATTAACGAAGGAGTATGAGGGGGAGTAGAGAAAACGAAATTGAAGGCAGAATAGGATCAAACTGTTTCGTAACCGATGAACTTTGAGAACTGAAAGAGGGGGAGAGCTACATGAAGGGGAGGGGAAAGGAGGACAGCTCGACTCATAATTTTGGAGTGAAACGTCTCAAATGGAAGACAGCTCTCCAGATATTTTATCATCTTAAATTGATAATAATCGAGAGTTTCAAAAAGAATTTTTGTATCTCACAAGCACAACTCTGGAAAGAGAAAGTCGGTGAACAGTAATGAATGCGATGCGCCTACGATTGAGCCGAGAAGTATTTACAACAGTCTGCAGCCAGATAATATGATATGACAACATGGTTTTTCATAATTTTTTTTCTCTGTTTGTGTGTGTATGTGAGTGAGTGAGTGAATTTCGCTGCATGTGTGTGTGTGTGTCTGTGTATATGTATGTGTTGCTCTTCTTCCATAAATGGGAGAGGCAAATAGACGCCACTGTCAAACAGCATCTTCAAGCATGAAATTCAGGCACATTAAAACATATTCATGATTCTGAATTGAAAATTCAATGAGAAAAATACATAGTTTTGTGACAAAAAACTTATTTTATTGCAAATTGTGTTGAAGCTCAACAGAATAAACTATTTTGTCTTTGCCTATTCATTTGATGCCAAACAAAGAATTTAAAAAAGAAACTGCAGATAAGATTAGAGAATAGCATGAGCAAGAAGAAGAAGAACAAGGGGAAGATATCATTTTCGACACCGTACACAAGCACGCGCAAGCAAGAACTGATTACCTTATTAAGATATGATCAACAAATCTCACACAAAGCACCATACCATTCAAGAATCATAGGAGGTTCTGTTCTATTCTATATGATTCAGCGTGTAGATATGTACCTGTTTCTATCTACTTGTGAGTTCATAAAACGATCTCATTAATGAATGTTCAGAAGGTTAAGATTATATAATAAAACATAGTGATAAAGCTTTAACTCTAATTCTGATAGCAAAATTTATCTTCCGGGAGGAAATTTCTGATAAATCCTCACTTGCTCTCTCTTTTTCTTCGTCCCTCTCTCTTCGTCCCTCTCTCTTTGTCTCTCTCTTTGTCTCTCTCTTTGTCTCTCTCTTTGTCTCTCTCTTTGTCTCTCTCTCTCTCTCTCTCTCTCTCTCTCTCTCTCTCTCTCTCTCTCTCTCTCTCTCTCTCTCTCTCTCTCTCTCTCTCTCTCTCTCTCTCTCTCTCTCTCTCTCTCTCTCTGTATACCAACAAGTTGGGCTTATTAGATATGTAACAAACAGTTTCTAAAAAATAATTTATGAAAATAGAAAAAGGAACTACATTGAATAGCAGCTCGTATTCGCCCGATTGTGAGGGTGTCAGGAGCAATGTTCGACGAATTCCCTTCTACTCAGCGAAATCGTATTTGTACTGTTTTGAAACGCTCGGAATATATTATTTTGAATCAATGAATCATCATGGTTATTTTTTGGGAAGAGTTCAGTTACAGGACAGACAGGAGTTACTTAGTTTGAACAACCGCTTCACTAGGATGATTGAGTTGAAAATGAATGATCAATAATCGAATATTAATTTATCCTGTGCAATTGGGTGTTAAGCGGTTGTTCAACTAGAATAGCTATAAAACAATGCTTAACAACCGCTCACCGTGTACGGAGAGTGAAAATGAAAATTATTTTCATTTCACCTAATCATATGTGATAAACGGTCGCTCTGTTCCAATCCGTTAAGGCAGCATGGCATCGTAGGTAAGATAGTAAAGAACAATAGATGAGTAGTTTGGCGACTCTTAGTCTAATCAGCTTCATTTGAAGCCTGTCAGCGAATATTTTTGAAAATTTTCGAAAGCAACCTTCATGAACGAAACCCTTGTATAGGAGATTTGCTCTTTACACCCTCCCGAGGACAAATCCGTTTTTTCTTATACTGAGTTGATTGAATGAATTACGAATTTGTATGAATAGTTAATGATGTTTTTGATTGTTGCTATCATTGTCTTTTCATATATAATATGCCAGATGATGTTACTGTTGTGAGTGTCCAAAGTTAAACTTCAATGTATTCCCCCCACTCCACCCTACCACCACCATACATGGTCACTGATTATGTTTAATACAGAAGTTATGACCTTTTTGGAGCGGAACGCATATGATCAACATCACTGATCATTGGAAACTCTAGCAAACAACACAAAACATAATCACAACATAAAAAAGCATGTAGAATCCGTATGCTGATTCGAAAGAAAGAAACTGAAAAGTTTAGCGACGCTAAACGGCGTCGATTTATTGAATAAATACAACCACTGAAGGCTTGATGTGCGGTGAAACAAAAACAACATTAAGCATTATGCAGAAAAAAGCAACAGATTGAGGTCCGAATCGTTCCATATAAAGTGATCAGCTAAAACTCAAATCCGTGGTCGTATATGTCATCTCTGAAATTCGAAACACAATGCAACTAAAACGAAAAGCATGCAAATGAGGAGAGGGGGGATGTTGAAGCAGGTAGAATGAGGGTGGATCATGCAAGTTTTCTGTAACGTTTTCATTATGTACTTTCGAAAAGTAAGTTTCATTATAAAGCGCAGGTGAATTAAAAATAAAACAGTATTGGTTTCAAATACATGACTAGAGAGTAGAAAATAGCGTAAAAGGTTAATAGGTTAAAGAAGTTTTGGAGAATCTCCTACTGTTTAATTCCATTTTTGGGTTGAGAAGACTGGAAGACGGAGGAAGAAGCCATTAGATTATGGATGTATTGTCCGAGAACATGATTTTCTGAACGAAGTTTCATACTCTCTTCTTTCACTGAATCAACTCTTTGCGACAAATCTAGAAAAAGGCCAACCCAATTATTTTTTCTCATCGTCAACTCGCCATCCAAAGTATTCTGTAACTCCAGAACTTGAGCTATGAGCCGAGCTTTTTCTTCAGGATCTTCTGGTGGCTCCTCACGTGGTAGAGGCTGAGCCGGTCGGGGTGTTCGACCACTGACTATAGTAGGAGTATCATCTTCTACAACAACAAAAAACTAATTCAATAGCCTTTTTGCGGAAATTACTTACCATCATCAGCCAATGGAATATCTTCGATAGAAGTAACAGATTTAGTAATATCACTCATTCTAATAATATAAAACACTCTGGTCACAAGGAATAAAAATAGGGATGAGGGAGAGAGACAAAGAGAGAGGTGGAGGGAAATATTGGGATGCTCGTCGTCCACCAGTTGGCGTTTTGCCAAATCGATAATGTACGCAATTGCAGCCTATACGTATGCAATGTGGCGAATTATATGAAAAATGATGTTTCTAATGTAGTTTTGCTTTCACTCTTACAGTGTTTGTCTTCTTCTTCTTCTTACTTTTTTTTTAAGCTTTAACCACTCTCAAGATGATTAGCGATATTACTCTCGGCGTTGCTGCCAATTTCCTTGGAATCGGAATCTTCTTGCTTGTCGTCGCTTTCCATTACATTACGGCTAACCAACCAAGACAGGTTAAGCACTGATTTCGGTGAGAGAATCTTCAGCTGAACTTTGAGATAATCAAAATCTCTTCCAGATCCAACTTATCAAAGAAAGATCCTTCAATGATCTTGGTCATGTTAACTTATTTCCATGTGATATGTTCGGGGTTAGAACACGGAGATTTCAAGCCTTTTGAGTTTCTGTGATAATAAATTATTTGACTGACGTGTTTGTTGTTGCGAAAGAGGAAGAGTTTAATCCATATATGTACCTTTGAATGTTTCGTAAGCATAGAAATCTAATGTCATTCTCCTGCAGTGCTTCACCCGTTTCATGCAGCACTTTCCGCGAACTTCGGGTAAGCAAATCTTCCTCTTTCTCTCACTCATGACTAACATAACAAAAAACAGATAAACCTGATAAGAGATTTAACAAATTAAAAGGAGTTGTCAGAGGTATTTACACGATAACATGCATGTATACTTGGGTTTTAAAATCACTCCGCTACTAGTCAACACTCCTCCCTCTTCCACCCTTCCTTTCGTTCGATTTACTGAAAGATCTCCTTTAAGGAAGCCAACCGGGAACTTCTGGCATACAATCGCCTCATCTTCAAAAACAATTTCGTTTCGGCTCAACCAGAAGTGGGGTCAACACACCTGGTGGATTTTCTACATATAGCTCCAGGTAAGCTTCCATTCTCGCATCTCCTTCATCCTTTAAGGATGTAAATTTTCTTACAATACGTATCAGTTTTGAGTGGCATATGGTCATTTCTCTACTTAAGTGTATTGATTTTCTGACCCACAAAGCCCTCAACAGCTGTCGAACCTCCTCTACTCCCAGCTTATGTCCTAATGTGCCTTTATTTTAGCCGTTTTCTTTGATTTCAGTACAACAACTGATCGAGTTGGATGTTTAACAGCCGTCAGAATGTCTGCCTGGGCTAAATTAACGAGATTCTCCAGAAGATTCTTATATGTTCGTCAAGTAAGTCTAAAATAGCGTCACATGCATCAACACTTTCACTATTGCAGATGGACTTCGAGTTTGCCGCGTGGCAAATGGTCCACCTCTTAGCTAAGCCAAAGCAAGTTTATAGAAACTTCTTGTATAGAAAACGTAAGTATCCATATTCAAGACTTTATCAATGTTTTCTTTCAAGGTACAAAAGATCAGTTCGCTCGCGACGATCCTGCTTTTTTGGTTTTGCTTTCACTTGCACTTCTATTTTCTTCAATTTTTTATGCTGTCGCCTTGTCATTATCGCTCTGGGGCTTCACCAAGTTTTTCCTTTGGGTAGTATTCATTGACTGCATTGGTGTCGGAATAGTAATTGCCACAGCTTTATGGTTAGTTGTTAATGCACGTTCTCTATGTGATTGTCAAATGTTGCAGGTGGGTCTCCAATACGTTCTTGAGGAAAGTGAAAGACCAGGATGTGGAATGGGGTTATTGTTTCGACATTCATTTGAATGCATTCTTCCCTTTCCTCATTCTCCTTCACGTTCTACTACCTATTCTCTACCCAAGTAAGTACTTGAGGGCATTCTCGATTAGTTTCTTTTTTTAGCGTTCGTTGATTCATCGGGTTTCTTCGCCGTATTCTTGGGAAACACTATATGGTTCATCGGAGCAATCTATTACGTGTACATTACCTTCCTCGGTTATACTGGTGAGAATTGAAAAACTTGTCTTATTACAAGCAAAATCTTCAGCCTTGCCAATTCTTCACAAAACTCAAGTGTTCCTGTATCCCATTACGTTCCTGTTCATAGCATGGATAGCTTCAGTGACAGCAGGATGGAACATTTCAAAGCTCACGATGGGATTCTATCGCTATCGAGCTGAAAACCATAAGTTGGAACATGTGGGTCTTTGAGTTTTAAGTTGCAATATATATTACAACGTTGAAATCCCTTTATAAGATATGTATAAAAAGAAGAACAATAAGTGAACGTTTGTGTGTGTGTGTGTGCTTTCTAATTACTGTGATTTTCTGCTCGTCCTCTTTTTCAACACTTTTCATTCGTATGGGTAGAGAGTCATTTCAATAATCTTCTATACTGCATAGTTAATGGTGAGGTGTTCTAGATGTTTTATGGAATGTATGTACTAACCTATTTAAATAAGAACAAAGTTACTTGTATTATTAATAAAAATGTTTCAATTATATTTCCAATGTCTTTCGTGTAACCGGGGCGTATTCACATTAGGAGCAACAATCAAAAGGAAAATTGAGCAGGAGCTAGTTAAAACAAAAACTATTATAAAGAAGAACCGGTCGAAAATGTTGGAGAGATGCGACCACTTTGCAACCATCTCTTCGAAATTCTGTTCAGCTTGTACTCGACTAATCTTAACGAGAAATTCTGTCGTACTTAGGCTTTTGCAAATTACTTACCAAGCTGCTGCTGAGCATATCATCATGTGAAGTTTCTAATCGAAGCTCCGTGCTTGTTCTATCTCTCCGTGATTTCTTCTTCCATTGCATTCGTCCTTTCAAAATGGGACCCAGTACACGAAACCCAATAAATTCCAACCATTTAGGAATTCTAAACCAATTCATCAGCGGACACATCTCATATACTCACCCTGTTTTATTTTCGGCACCATGGCGCAAGTTTAGCACGAAAACAGAGAAAGCAACGGACAGAGCAGATATGCCCATGATAGCCATAAGATAAATCGCTGTAAACATGTATATGATATGCACATTTTGTACATTTTACCAATTAAAGGAATAACTTCTGAAGTTTCTGGCATACTTTCAGCAATATTAAAACTAAACACGGAATAAGCTAAGAGTACTGTCAATCCCAGAGTAACCTGTAATATTAATTCGTTTTCCGTTTACTGTTTCGAGCCTACTTTCTCTCCTGATTCACAAGGGAGAATAAACTGCATCATAGTGAGAACCTGGAAACAACACTATCATAACAACTCTGTGGGAATGAGGAGAATGTATTCGTTTTCAGCCTAGTATAACTGCAAGCTAACTGCGATACTCTCAATTTCGAAGGTTCAAAATTCAAAACTCACTGAAAGCATAACACATGGAGCTATGATGTTATAAAGGAAGTATAACATCCTTCGTCGCAAATGAATTTCAAATACTACTGTTCCAAATCTGCAAAAAGTCTTTGAAGTATATTACTCAACCACCAAGCGAACCTTTTGCCACCCGTCTCTTGTTCATATCGAAGAGTTCTGTTATCCACTATTTCCCATTCACCGTTTTCCGAATATGAATCTTTAGTGAAAGGGCTTTTGCCATCATATCGTTGCATAATTTTTAAATCAACCTGGGAAATATCATAAATCCCTGTAAGAGTATATAAGTGTCTATCGTGTTAAATTTCTCCTACATGATCGAAAAATTAGTGAGCAGAACTGATGATCGAACGGGAAATTAGAAACGTCCATATGACATCGACTGTGAACTTTTTGTGGAGGAGCCCATTGAACTGAAAATTGGATATATGAACAGCTTCCAAAAAGAATAAAGTCAGAATTAAGAATTCATGTTGGAACACAAGAACACTCAATTCAACAACCGATTCTTGCGGTCAAGCGCTAATGAATGGAACGAAAGTTTTGCGTCACAGTACGATACGTGAAAACGTGAAATTTAGAATAAAGTTTTAAACTGACTTTCCCCATCATGACTTGCGTGTAAGTTTGTGTTGAGGAAGCCTCTGTTATAATCTTGTGCACTGAAGATAAAGTCAATATTTCTACTGTGAAGCGTAAAGCTGTCTGTACTTATTGTATAAAACTATATCCGGCGTCCAAACAAGCTTAGTAGCCAGTGTCATTTTGGAAATGTTTCCAAAATTTGAAGGGTTCCATCGCATTCTCTCATCATTCCATTGTTGTTCTACCCATACATTGAGTGCTAACACTTGATTTTTCTCATCCTGCAATGCAAGGTTTTTTCGTTAACGTTCTTGGGAAAGCTGAACAAACTATATTGAATATATGGGTAAGGGTTAATCCAATGTAAACTTCAACAACTTTCGAAGAATTGAAAACAGGTCTAACTGATCGATCATAGCCATAAGACAAATATCTGAGAAAATATGTTATTATTCTCAAGTATCTTCATGCTCCCACACCTGTACAGCTTCTGTTCATCGTTCCTAGGTGGCAAATCTGGTCTGCTTACATGATATGGCAATTCATAATGATCATGGTCAACTAAAAAACAAGAAAGTCAAATGTTAATGTGTACTGTTGCAATACCATTATCAACAACTTGAGACCATGAAGCTGAGAAACTCACAAAGAACAGGAAATATACCAAAAGTGGGAAAAAGTGAATCATGTTGCAGCATACATGGTCTGAAATGATCGACGAAGATCACTCTGCATATATGGAATATGTCCTTTCAGCGTTTGTGCAAAGATAATAGCCAGTAATTCAATCAGGATAGTTGTGAACAAAAAAGCAGATGAAGTTATGACAGCAACTAATTTGGCATTGAAAGGGCGGAGGACTGATTAGCTTGGAAAATACGTGCCAATGAAGCGATGTCAGTTTCGAGAAAATTGATGAACAATGCTTTAATGAGTCGAAAAGGAATACAAATAAAGTTGGAGCAAATGAGAGAGAAAGCGATACTTAAATTTCAGAACTGAAATGAACAGAACTATGATTTGAACATGTTTGTTTACCACAGACACACGATGCGATAAAAGCACAAAAAATTTCAGGCAACAAGATTTTGAATTTTATAATCTGTGAATTCGTAATGGAATTCTAAAAAAAGCAAATGACGTTCGTGACTTCATTAAGTCGAAATTAAAAAAAATGTCAATTGAAAACATAAGCAGTTTCCGGATGCATAGAAGATTAAAGTGGGGACGACGACATTGACGCTTTAAATGACTGAAACTTTTAGATTAGAGGGCATTCCCAACTCTACCGCCTCTGACGTCTATTGCTAGAACTTCCTTTGCCAAGCAATAGACAGCTAATTGTGGCTTAACCATGAGTTCATACTTCCCTTTTTGCTCCTTCCCTCTCCCCTCCGTCATTCTTTAGTGTGTTACATCTGAATAGAAAATTTTTATTTCGTCGACATATCGACCGACTTATCCAACCCGAACAAATGAGGGCTTTAACAAGACCAGACGTACTGGTTTTAACAATACCTTTTTTGGGTTACAACACGAGAACGAAAAAGCTAACAAGCAACTAATATTTCCAAAAAAAACACGGAGACAAGTGAATTCTACTAAGATGATTTGGATTCAGATTGTGAGTTGTCACCACTCGGTTGTGTGTGGGTTTATCCGTCAGATCGCCCTCGCTTATAGTCTGAAATTGATGAAAATAAGACAAATAGTGATGACCAAAACAAGTATACGAATTTGGAATATACATGCCTCAGAACTCAGGACTGATGATTCCAATTTTTCATTTATCAAATGTACTCGATTCTGAGGGAGCCGTTCCGTTGGGGCTTCCGATAGTCTTTGACGCGTTCCATCCGTAATGTAGACATGTTTATAAAAGTGTTCTTTGAGATATTACAACAGCTTCATCATGCGTCAGCCGTTATCTACAACGGTCATGCTTAAGACCAGGATACGCCCTGTAAAAACCTCAGAAAAACCTTAGGGAGAAGCCTATATAAACTATCAGCTACTCTACTACGTTGGTTCAGGCTCTGGATAGGTCCTAGGTACGACCTAGGCATATCGTACTTCTTTATCCCGGATGGTGGACTCTTCCCCGTCCCCGGGTTCACCATTTGTCATCCCTTATATCTAACTTGCCCCATTCTTCTCATATTGTTGTAAACACACACATAAAGCTTTCTCCATTATTACTCTCTCTCTCATTATGTTTCAGGAGTTCTCTTGCAAGTTAGAGCCATTCCGTGTTCTCGTTTACCGCTACACGTTTGCACCTCTAAACCTAGAGAAAGATATATGGTATCCATGTATATTAATAGTCGCGAGCGTTAAGAGTTACAACATATCCTAACGGAACGGACGCTCGTGTGTTCAGAATACATGCTAGGCATTCACGTACATGGACGTTCAACAAGGTGTAGCGGATAATACGAGCGCACGAAATATAGTCTAACTCGGGGGATGATGTGTCTAACTAGTAGACTTGAGTAACAAGAATATAAAGAAGTATTTATATAGGACATTATACATTATACAAGAAGGTGAGTTAGACTGGGATAACGGCTGGTGGACGAGGGATGAGGGCGAAGGTCCACCACCCGGAACAAAGGGATACGATAGGTCCTTGGAGCGTGCCTAAGGCCTACCCAGAGCCTAATTTATAGTGCTTAGCGAATGGGGGTTTATATAGGTAGATACTGCAGGGGTTTTATGATACGTCACGGCATGCTAATAAGTTTATAGCATAACCGTTGTAATGCTCTAAGTGGAACTGCAGTAACAGAACATGATGATCATACATCAAAGACTGACATTTTTGCATACAAATACAAAATAATTGCACTCACGTTTTTTTTCGATGGATAGTTTTCTTGTGAAGTCGAAATAATTTTCCACGGTATTTTCACTACGCGACAGATAACCGTCACGTTCTACATGCTTAACGACATCTTCATGCTGAGACTTAGCATGATAATGAAGGCTACTTGTCTGACCTCGGTCCCGTTTCAACTTCTTGTAGCTTAACCGAAATTTAGATAAATCACCAACTTTTCGGAAAACTGTCCAGAGATAATCTGGAGACAGTGCCATTGTTTGCGTTGAGATACTTTTAGGGCAATAAGCTCATCAACATTCATTATTAGATATATTACGAAATACACATTCAAAATCGAAATTGTGAAACGTGTTGATTGAAGTCGACTTTAATCGTTTTCGATTAACCGACTTCGTTTGGAACGGAGCTCTGTCGTGAACTCATCTGGCTTTCGCTTTCCCGCACCGTAGGTGACTATTGCTATATACCCCTAAACAATAAAATTTGAATATTTCTGAGCATTGGTCTACCTGATTTTCTGAGGCCGTTCTCACTAAATCAGGATTTTCTTTTAGACGAGCATTAACCTGTGGGACCAGAATAGGATTAAAGGATTAACAGTCTATCTTACCTCTGCTAAAGTGCCACGAACCCCGGCCCTCACAATAATCTCTTCTCCATTTTTACACCGAATTGTGCATAACCTAGTTTCTTTCTGTAATTGGAGACCTCCCTGAAAGCACATGAATTCATTAAATGCGTACTTGAGATCATTAAAGAACTTTTTTGCCTTTGCCCACCACAGTGTTTGACCCTCGGTCAACTCCATTCTTTTTATGACTACCGAAGTCTACAGCCAAAACTTCTGAGTCTGGAACCTAAAGAACAATGTTTGTAAGTGGTAATGGTGTGGAAACTGATAACCTCATTTAGAATGATCACGGAAACTCCACTCGGATGATGCAAATACGCTATATTACTATAGTCAGAGGCATATCTTCGATAATTTCTTTCAGCCACTGATTTATACGAGAAAGACATTCTGAAGATGATAAAGTTCAAATAAACAGCAGAATGCCATAGTTCTACATATCGATATAAAAAGCTGAAACATGTTCGAATGCCAAAGTTTCTCTTCAATGAAAACTTTATTGTCAATTTGAAGACTGAATGAAATATTAAGTAGAATGGCAAAAAAAAGACGAAGAGTACAGGATACGAAAAAGGACAGAATGCATTCAACCATTCATTCAACTCTTTGGAGCCCGTCCATTTAGCGATGCATAATGACGAAATATTGCGTATCATAGGGAAATTTTATGAAATTAACAAATATATTAAAATATTTTGTTTCTTTGATTAATTTTAGACATTATTTTGATTGAAAAGTTACAAAAACGCTGTGCCCCGTGTTACCAGAAAGAAAAGATGGGAAAGGGTCTCAATTCTGCAAGAGCTTATTCTAAAAAAGTTACCAATGTTTGCTCTAATTGTAAATTAGGTTTACGCCAAGAATGTTTCAATAAGCATCATCGTAAATGCAAAATAAAAAAATTATCCTCATAAATTTGTTATAAAACTCTTTCTTACTTTCTTAACTGTCTCAAATATTCATTGTATTCAATTCTACATGATTAAATTGATGTAAATGACTTTTGTTTGAAGGATTACTAAAAATACGTAATGCGTCGCAAAAAACTTTTGTTATTTTGACTGCGGCCTCTTAAGAGCCCGCACGGGCTCCTATGGGTTGAAACATTCAAATCTCTTCAGTAAGCTCAACTAATTATCACAAATTCTTATATGGCAACAAAAAAAAAACTACTAAAATCTATAACTTTTCACATCAAATTGCACTGACTAGCTGCTTGATGCACATTCTCCACGTGGGGGACTCCATTCTCTCCTACACCCCATCCTGTAATTCAATTTCCTGATTGAGCTTTAGTCATCATTAGAACAAAACCTTCAGGCATATCTCCGAGCAATTCAGCTGGTGGATATCCGTGACTCTGGAGTTCTATGAGCATCTTCCCGATTTTCTCTGTGGCTCCTCGGTTTGGTTGATCAGCACTCTGCTGCAGAAATAAAAATAAATTATTCATGAACTACACAAGGAGGAAACTTCGGGTGTGGCAGAGGTGCTTGCTGGCTGCTCAGGTTCTTTCTCGAATTCGGCGCAAATCGAACTGATAGTCTGAAATTAGAGAAAAGGAATAATTTCATCCGTCTAAGACCAAAGAAAACCTCATGTTGTTTCACGTAGACGGCATAAGTCTCAGCATCAAGCTTTTCCTTGTTTTCTGCCAAATAAGCCGGATACTTCTCACATAATTCTTTAAGAGGTGGATACATTACTTCCTTCGTTACAAAACTCTACAAATCGCTTCATAAGCTTCTGTAATTCATTCCTCATACAGACCTCCATAAAAACATTGATGAAAGGCTCGAAGGAAGAGTCTGGGTCGTGGAGCATTTGCATTCCCTCCATGAATTCCTGTTCATTACTCGCATTCGCTACCTACAAACACGATGAACTGAAGATGAAGTTGAATGTTTACCTGTCCCGCGCAAGACATTAATTGTTTCATGGCAGCAACCATACTCTTGGTCTCTTCATCCTCTTCTTCGGAAGGAGCTTCGCCGTTTTCTGCCATTTGTTTGAAAGCCGCCTATAAAAGGTAAATATGCATGAGAAGATTAGGTGAGAGTTCACCTCTTGAACTGTGACCATCTCATCTAAGAAGTTTTTGAATTGTGTGGCGGCTTTTTGAGCCGCAGCTTGATCGGCACGATCCATAAGTTCATCTAGTTCATCATCAGTCACAGGTTTACGACTGAAAAAACAAAATGTCCCAGATATAAACACAATTTTGCCCAAATACACATTTATTTAACAAATCGACGATGAAAATACTAGGTCAATCCCAATACTCTCTGATATTCATTGCAAAACCTGTTGGCGAAGAAGAAATGCGGAGGCAAAGTATTAACTTACGGGGCAAACGATTTGGCACTGCTATCCAGTAATTCACCCAGAGCATCGGCGTCTTCTTGAGCAATTGTAGGTTTTTCATCTTCGTTACTCATTTTGCACGAGGTAGAGCTGAATACAATTCAAATATGAAACACAAACTATTCCAGAAATCATCCAGAAACAGTAATGAAAAGTTCAGCATAAATTACAAGTTTGAAAATAAAAGAAAAAAAGTTTTAGTGTTTAGAGTTTAAATGTAATAACGTCAGCGATCGATAAGCGCGTAGAAAACGTGCGGTCGAGTGGAGAGGGGAGGTCGTAAGTTAGGACCAGTTACAACACAATTGATAAAGTTTTGTTTGAAGAGGTATAAGAACATTATTATCTTTTGTAAAATGAGTAAACAAAAGTTTTTTTCTTAAAAATCCTTTATTCAGATTAACCTCGAAAGGCTTTAGGAACAAAACTTTAATGAATTATGCGCCGAAGCGAGAAAACGACCAGTGTCCGGGAACTGAGGACCCGGAGCAAAGTTGAAGAGTCATTTGCACATAGAAATGAGTCAAAGAGCAGGCGAAAGAAAAACATTTTCAATGAAAAATATCCTTAAAGTTCTTAGTCGAATGAGCTTTTTAGCATTTGCGGGTCATTTTACAAATTTCTAACATTAGTGTAGGTTAATTAAAACAATTATTATTAAAAGATAATGGAGGAATTTCACATATTTAGAAGCATTTGCGATGGACGATGGATGGACCGGACTCGTCGTACTCTTGCTTTGAGATCCACATCTGTTGGAAGGTGGAGAGAGATGCCAAGATGGATCCTCCAATCCATACTGAGTATTTACGTTCAGGTGGAGCAATGATCTTGATCTTCATTGTGCTATAATTCATGTTATCAGTATTCCATTCTCTTTATCGTTAGTTTACCTTGGAGCCAAAGCACTGATTTCTTTTTGCATACGATCAGCGATTCCTGGGAACATGGAAGTTCCTCCGGAAAGAACGGTGTTAGCGTAGAGATCTTTTCTGATATCAACGTCGCACTTCATGATAGAGTTGTAAGTGGTCTCGTGGATTCCAGTAGACTCCATTCCTAGGAATGAGGGTTGGAAGAGAGCTTCTGGGCAACGGAATCGCTCGTTTCCGATGGTGATGACCTAGAGAAAACTTTAGAAATGAGCCAATGTTTTGCATAACTCACTTGTCCGTCAGGAAGTTCATAGCTCTTCTCGAGAGAAGAAGATGAAGCAGCGGTGGCCATTTCTTGCTCGAAGTCAAGAGCAACGTAGGAAAGTTTTTCCTTGATATCACGAACGATTTCACGTTCGGCAGTTGTGGTGAAAGAATATCCACGCTCGGTGAGGATCTTCATCATGTAATCAGTCAAGTCGCGTCCAGCGAGATCAAGACGGAGGATGGCATGAGGAAGAGCATAACCCTAAACATCAAATTAGTAACTAAGTATGTTGAATCCTGGTTACCTCGTAGATTGGGACGGTGTGGGTGACACCATCTCCAGTATCAAGAACGATACCGGTGGTACGTCCGGAGGCATAAAGAGAGAGAACGGCCTGGATGGCGACATACATAGCAGGAGTGTTGAAGGTTTCGAACATGATTTGGGTCATTTTTTCTCTGTTAGCCTTAGGGTTGAGTGGAGCCTCAGTGAGGAGCACTGGGTGTTCTTCTGGAGCAACACGAAGCTCATTGTAGAAGGTGTGATGCCAGATTTTTTCCATATCGTCCCAGTTGGTGACAATACCGTGTTCGATTGGATACTTAAGGGTGAGGATGCCTAGAGTTCATAATGAATTGAAGTATAATGTTTCCAAAAATTACCTCTCTTGGATTGAGCTTCATCACCAACATATGAATCCTTCTGTCCCATTCCAACCATAACACCTTGATGGCGAGGTCTTCCTACGATGGATGGGAACACAGCACGTGGAGCATCATCTCCAGCAAATCCGGCCTTGCACATACCAGAGCCATTGTCAACGACAAGAGCGGCAACGTCGTCCTCGCACATATTTAGTTTCTGAGAAAAAAAAATTGAGGAATATTAGACAGCAAGAAAATAACAAGAAGAAACAAGACGAAAAAAAAGTACAAAAACGGAAATTTGAAACTGACAAATGAAGGGGGGCAACCTTCATGCATCAGATGCAGCCAAACAATGCCGATGAAGAGAGTAACTGTTGCTGGTCCTAGTTGTCGTCTTCTTAGAGGTAGATTCGAATAAATCCGCTTGACAAACAAGACGTTAAACGAACAGAGAAATGAAAGAACCAGCCGACTTAGAACAATTCCCAGAAATCACGGCCATAATCCGTGCCGTGCAAACATGAATGGTCACGCTATTTTAGTATAGACTGTCGTGTTCAAAGATGTTTCATAAGCGGCGAAACAGCGCTTAGACCATCGGTGGTTCGTGCGAGCGAGAGAGAAAAAGACAGAAAAATGAAAACAGGCAGCTGGATAGTAATGATTCGCTATAGATTCCAACAATTGATGGAAAACTAAGTGTAGAGATCATGCTCACATTACAGGCTTAGAGACAAATTGTTCAAAACAAAAAAAAATGAAAATGTACATACATGTTGTTGGATTGTGAAGCAGATGGAAGATACATGCTAAAACAATTCTAAGTCATGTGTGATAGAAAGGAAATGAGGACGCAAACAGAGCAATCACAGCACAAATACGTTCATTGTTCTGCGCGAACTAAAAGGCGCCAGCTGGCGTCACGATATCATTTCGTTAAAAGCATTTTAGTAGTTCGCAAAGTATGTGCTTTTAGAAAATGAAAGTGAAAAAAGAAAATTCGAGAATAGCGTTTAAAACCATTAATAGGGAAGACAACCCTGAGAAAAAACACACGATAGATCGAAGATATTAAAAAGAATATTCTTAAAATAACGTTGACATAATTTCTCATGGCGGACGTTGGAAAATCGCGGCGACCAAACCTCGGGCACATTGAACCACGATGGCTAGTCGACAGGCGGAGCGTCGACGTCCATTTACGGGCACCACGGCGTTGACGATGGCGGCAACGACGACTGATCCACGCTCCGCCTATTTCCCTTTGGTCTTCCACTCTACATAGCTATCCAGGCCATCAGTACAGAAAGAAAGATGCATCATTGCCACAACTAAGCATGCAAGCAATCTGCCATCAAAACATATGGGAGTTAGATTATGAAATCTATGACGTCATCTTTCTCAGCAAAAACTAATGAATGTAGTAATTAATCTAAGTCAAAGTGTAGGATCTATCTTGCTATAAAAGGAAACAGAGACTATAACAAAAAGAATACTCAAAATTTGAGAATGGTCGCTCCACCAACACCGCCTCAGTGATCACAGGAAACATATAAGGGCAGTGATGGTACCCACGCTATGAGTCAACCACATCGTGGTTGGTGTCCAGATGAATCATCGAATGTTTTAAGGCACACGCAGCAACCAAATACATAACACTGAGTTGAAACAGTCATTGAAAATATGACTGTAATGGAGGAAAAACAAAAAAGAAATGATGAGAAAGGTGTATGAACACATACAGCTGAAAAAGATTCGGATAGCATAAAAAAAAATGAGTAACAGAAACTAAAACAAAAAAAAAGAGAAACAATGCAGCATGAGTTTGAAATTTGAAATTTAAATAGTCGAAGAACAACCGTTCTTTTCGAGGGCGCGCAATAGAATGACGCCACGTCGTTGCAGAAGACGTGTCTAATTAGCATATGACACAGGTAGGTTGTTTTGAAACGCGGTTTTCGGAAGCATTCAAATTTGAACACGAGCGATCGGAAAACATGGGAAAATCAATAAACAGCCTTTCGAAATTGTTTTGACAAGCCAATTTGAAATGTAAGGCAAGCAATTAATGGGAGAAAGTAATGTCTCCTCCATTATATAAAGGTTTTCCAAGTATTTAAAAAAATAAGAGAGATGATAAATATAGAAAAATGTGGGTGGGAACGATATGACCAAGTATTTCCTGTCATGCTATGATAAGGAGAATGCAATGAGTCATGGCCCAATGTTGACGAGCTCGAGAAAGTTTTTCAATTTCAGAATTACGCAGACGTTGAGCGATGAGTTCACCAGGTCTAGTCATGAAGAAAAATCATGAATTTAAAATTGTTTGAGATGGAGGGCAAGAGGGCCGAAGACAAAACTGACGAAGATACAAACGTGAGGATGCTGGTGGGACGTCTCTAAGACATGCAAGAGCGAACAACATATTAGGCGATATTATGTGCGAATGTCGTAATGGAGATGAATGACCTGCTTTGTCGGCTGGATGTTGATCATGACAACGAGGACGGACGACTTCGATGATCGTTATGATGACGACAATGATGATGTTTATGACAAGAGAGACGAGAGAATAACGAGAGAAACTATATGTATAGAATTTGTAACGGATGCGATAGACGGATTAAATTCATTTGTGGAAGAAAAGACTGAAAGTCATCGCTTCCTGCGAAGTATATCTCCTTCCTTTTCAAGATACAACAAAGAAAAGATTATGATCCATCAGTGATGAATTCCGTGCTACTTTTCTTCAATTGTGACTGTCCATCATCCCATTCTTAGCGTTCCATTCATCGTTCTTCATTATACTCCGATATTAGAGGGAAGAGAACGATAAAGGTGGTGTGGGCCAGAATTCGAATGTTCAACAAGTATATTCATCAGAATTGTTAATCATCAAAGAACACTAAGATTATGAAAAGATAGAAATGCGCTGTTCGTAAGATCATCAACCTTCACTCGCGAAAAGAGGCAGAAATACGGAGGAGCCGATTAGCCTTGGTGTTTTTTGCAGCACAAAACGAAACGATCCAGAACTGTTTAGTGCGATGCATAAAATCTTATATACATATAGTTTAGGAATAGGATTTGTACTCCTTGACCTATACTTGGCCATGCATTAATCATTCAGAAGGTTTTCTTTCCACCATTTCCACATTTTCTTTTCTCTGCATCCTCATGAATGAGTATGAATCTGTTCAATTTTTAGTACTCAACGGGTGTTTTGTTACATCGAAAGATTCAGTTTCAACGCTTCACAATTAGATAGATAGCTGCTGCCAAGCTGCTAAAAATCCTTGACGACATTTATACAAGGGACGTCCACTTCAGTAAGCCTACAGAAAACCAAAAGATGAGGGAGCTTTTTAATACGCTTTGCAACTTTACTTTCGGCGTCAACTAAACAAAGCGCCTTCTGAAACTTTGTTTGAGAAAGCTTAACCGGCTAATAACCAGCAGTGTAGCAATGGTGTGACTTTCGGGGAAGAGCGTTAGATTACAGGAAGAAAACTATTCCAGGCAGAAATCTGTTCAGGGTTCTAGCAGAATCAGATACAAAATTCTTGGGCAATAGGCAAATAGGGGATGCAAAAACACATTCAAAAGAGCATATGTGTCCATCAGCAGATTGATGATTCATGGATAGCCAGATGCTGCTCTGGATCGTTCGCTTTTTCCAGAAGCACTTTTATGAATTACAAAAGAGGAACAGAGGAAAGGAGAGGGGGAGCATCTATAATCATCTGAAGAAGCTTCGATATGTTTATTAGATTAGGGGATTGCGTTTTGTCTATTAAGCAACTGATTGTTCCCCAGATCTACTTCATTGCTTTCCCTCATTCTTTCTCCTATTTGCTAGTGGTCTTTCGCTTTCACAATATGGTTTAATCGAAATAATTCTCGAATGTTCCAAAACTTTTTCTTCAAATGAGGAAAAAACTTAAAAACATTTATGAAGTCATCGTCAAGCAGAATGAAGATGTGATGTCGAGATCGGAAGGAATTTTCATAGCAAAAAAGTGAAAAAACAGAAAATTTAACGAAAAGATAAAGAAAAATGGACAAAGAGCAAAGACACTAAACTTCTTCCTCAAACTGAAGTTCAATGAAGCCAATGAAGAAGAGACATAGTTATCGCTCGGCTACTCCTCTTCTCATTCTGCTGTTTTGTGAATTTTGGATCTTTGGCCTAAAAGGAAAGCAGCCGACACAGAGAGACATACTTGCACAAATGGCTTTTCTTCCATATTTCGAAGTGAAAATAGAAAAGACATCGATGAAGAGCAGAATAGAGAAAAAGAGCTGCAAGACTCAATAAGATGGAGAAGAACTGTGTTAGGCATAGTGAACAAAAACGAATAGAAGGCAATGATTGGTATGAGAACAGAGCTGGAGGAGTAAGACCAGGAAAAAAAACTTCTTCTCCCCTCTATTTTTCTTCTTCTTCTTCTACTTTCTGTCTTCTTTTCTCTATCCGCTTGTCTCCCTCCCTTCTCTATCAGTGATTCCCTCTTTCTTTCTCTCTCTCCCTCCACAATAAACATAGATTGAAATTATTATGCCTACATAAAACTTTCTCATGCTTTTCTTAAAATTTTTTATGTGGCACTGTGAATATAAAACTTTTAATATTTTATATTTCTTTGCCATGCAGCTATGTGTCATTTAATCGCAACTTTTCTAGTTTGCTCATCTCTAAACTTGGAAGGGAGCATGGCAAATAAAAATTCAGAGTAAGAAAGATGAAAAATCTGACATTTACAGAGAGCGAAAATGAAATATGGAAAACTCAACCGCTTCCTGGAACTGCTTGTCGGAAAATGAGGACACAAGGCATAAAACTATATCTTCACGTACAATTCTCACGTAACCAAGCATGATATGCAAATTAGAGATATCGTTTGGGAAAAATCCTACTTAGAGCGTCTTTCCTCAGATTAGTTTTCGATGCTTAATCACTGTTGATTTAACATGAATGGACCATAACTGAAAATCGTCTCTCAAAATACACTCACGACAATCATTCCTAATCCGCTCGCTTATATGCGCTTCACGAATTACATATTTCAATCTCCTTATCATATCAAGCGAGGATTGAACAAATTGAAGAGCAACCGTTACTCTACCAAAAAAAAAATGCAAGCAGCTGCAGAATATTGAACACAATTCTATACAGCAGATGAAACATGGATGAAATGAGTTCAATATTTAAAAACTCGTAGATATGTAATGTAAATGAGTGCGAAGAGAACCAGAAGAGGGCCCGAAGTAGACAGCGTTTTAGACTTTGGTGACATGAAGGAACGGCGACTCATTTATAATTCGTGAATTTCTGAGAGGGATAAAAAAGAATCTACAATGATAATCGCTAAAAGGAATTAAACTTTTTACAATCAAAAAGCCCATAACGCAGACCAGGTGGAGTAGCAATTCTACATGATGACCAATTAGAAAAAGAAGGAAATCTGCACTATGAAAGCGGAATGACTGATGAACGAGTGAGCGAAACAAACTAGAAACTTGAAATGAAATGAATTTTCAACAAAGAACTCAACTGTACGTACTTTCGACGATTCCACAATGCTAAAATTGCTTTCTGGTCAGGAGAAAAATGAATGGGAGATATGAAAGAGACAAATATCAAAAGGACAATGGCCGCACTAGAGAAGAGGCGTCAGGATACATCGAGTCAAAACGTGAAAAAAAAAGAAAAACTCATGTAGAGACCATGTCCATAAAAGACTAAGTCAGATTCTTCTTCTTGCTGATGAAGACAGCCAGGCACAGACGGGCACGTCTTTCTCCTCATTCTGTCAGATCCAACGTCCACTCTGCATGGATGAGGAGAATGAGATATGCTGGATTGTGGTAGGAAACAGGATGAAACGTCCTGTAGTTCACTATTTGAGTCTCTACCGCGACGTTAAGTCAATTAGGCAATAATGACAAAGTAACGAAGCTGTACGATGTTAGAAAAAGCATATGTCCACAAATATCGGGAGAAAAGATTTCCAGATTCTGAAGCTTTTTCGCGTATAAGTCTCATTAGCTTCCAGATTTTTCATTAACACGAGTGACGTTGAGAGTAAGAAGAGGGAGATGATTGTCCCGAATGGTATACAAGTCGAACGAACGAATGTTCTTCTTCAAACAAGAATATAAATTGAAAATTATTCTCTAAATAATGAGTGACTAAGCTTGTCTAGAACATCGAGTCTTTTTTTGTTACAGCCAAAAAAGGAAAATGGTCAGAGACTGCAAGCAGAGCTGAATGGGAAACGAGAGGGAATGGACAGATTAACTATGCTGAGGAAAGAGCGCTGCTGGAGAGGAATCAATTCAAATGGGAATAGACTCAGGCTTCCATTTTTTCCTCGTTGCAAAAAACGTTCCAGCAATAGATTTCAAGAGTCAACGGATGAATCACTGGTTAGACCTTCTTGATATCTCTTCCTTATTTGCCCCGAATTCCCTACTGGTCAGAAAATAGAAGTAGATGTTTGAAAATCGAAAACGTCGTCTGGTTACTGAATCTGAGTCATGACTCATACACAATAATAGGACGCAAAAAGGGAGGCAAGAGAAGCAAACATATTGTGAAATATCACTCTTTCAGCCTAGTCTTCTGGCAAATGTATTTAAATGAAATAAATTTAAGCAAGATAAAGAGAGCACAAATAATGAGAATAGTAAGTGATAGGAATTGCGAAAGAAGGCAAGTCATGCAAACTGGACAAGCAGGAAGTGAGCAGCAGAGTTGAAAGCAACCGCTCCAAATGGAAGCCTTTTTCGAAATGACCTGTTAGCGTAAATCGCGTGCTCTTGATGGCGCATGTAGCGAGAGTTTGCTTCAGCAGATAGATCACTTCCAAAGAAGGAAATCATCGTATTGAGAGCTTTATATAGACTCCATTGTTGGAGTCTCATATCACATTAATTAACGTGTAATTGTTAGATAGAGAAAAGGAACACTGTCTATTTGTGCTTGAAACAAAAAATCGAGCGCAGTAATAGAGAGAGAGAGAGAGGGGGGGAGTCAAAGAGAGACAAAGAGAAGAAGAAATAACGGGAATAAGAGAGTGGAGTGGAATATCGTTAATCCGCTTTTTTAAATTGCAGAAACGAGATGTTTACATACTATTTTCCCATGTAAAAAAGTATTTAATCGAGCATATTATTATAATTTTTATTGATCTTTTTACGGGACGAACTATCATGCGCGTTCTTAGTTGATTGTCTTTTCGGCGATCCTGTTTATCTGATAAATGCATTTTTTATATTTTTGTTTCAAAGAAAAGATATGTGCGATTGATGGAGGGTAAGATGAACGATCTTCTGCTATTGTATAATAGATTAACAAGGACATATGGTTAACAGATTGAAAATAATTGTATTGACAGTCTGTCATAATGATCTGTGAAAATAACGGAAGAGAAATTGATAAAATGTTCCATAAACCATACAATTATGAAAAGAACTATCAATTAGTATCTTCTTACGTGTTCATCCAAATAAGGGGTGCCACTAGGAGAGGAGAAGAGGGGTCTGTTTCAAAGTTCACAACCTCAAAATCAGTGATGTTCATGTACACAACATACTACAACACACATATAGGCACCATAACTAATTGGCTAATAGCTGAAGCCGCAGGGATTCTTGAAAACCATTTGTCTAATCTGGTTATTGTTATTTTGGTTTAAGAGGAGGAAAAAAAACTTGTTGTTTACCTTCCAACTCTATCTCTCCCTCTCTCTGTCTCTCCCTACTCACCCTACTTCTAGCAGCATATATGTCTAATATCAGCTTCTTTATTCTTATTTTGAAGACTGAAAAGACGACAATCGTAGAATTTTAAAGAATCTGTTCTCTTTCACAGCTTATAAGCGGAGTAAAGTAGGTGATGAACAGAAGGTTGAAGTCGTTTACAGGGGGTCAAAACTGGCATTTTGCTGTGAAACGCAATAAAAATTTTTGTGATGAAACCGTAAAACTGTCGATGGACGTTTTCTTATCTTTAACATCAGAGATAGTTTAGCAAAAGCCGAACCGCTTTATTAAAGGAAATCTTGAGCTTTCTTTGAGAAATAGGAATGAGACTCATTCATTCGAAGCCAAATGTTCGGCTTTTCCAGTCATTGACTTAACCTCTTTTAGCTTTTTTCATTGAGCAACTTCTTAGGTAAACTGTCTTTTGTGCAAAAGTAAACAGTTAGCAACGATGCCTCTGAAGCATTCAAGCAACAGCACCCACCTATAAGGTCATCAAGCTAAACTAGTGTTTAATTTTTTCATAAAATGAGAGATAGAGAGAGAATGAGTAAGAGAGAGAGAGAGTGAAGAGACAGTCAGTAGATGAGGGGGAGTTGAATGAGGAAAAGTATGTGTCAACCACTTGTCAAGCCACTTACCTCATTTCTAAGTTTGAGCTTTTCATCATTTAGTTCAAAGCTTTCTTTACAAAATATTTCAAATCAAAATATGGTTTGTAAAAACGATGTTCTTCTTCATAGCAGTGAACACCAGTTTATCATAAACTAGAAAGTGGGCGACGAAGCCACTGATTATCTGCCATACATGGACAATCGTCCTTTCACACTTTTCTTTCGAATTTTCGAACATTTTATGGAAGAAAAACAAAAAAGTTGATCGTTTCTTTCTGATTATTACACTTCTCTCTTAAGTGATTTCTCGATTTTCTCACTTCGTCTCATTTCCCCCGGAAAATCATTCCAATTCAAACATTTTTCATGTTTCTCCTGCTCTCTTCTATCATCTTTCTCTCTTCAGTTATTCTTTCATTGTTTCAGAAGTAAACGAAACATCTTTAATGACAAATTAAAATGATCTCCGTACGTGATCGATTTCAGAGCTTTGAGGTAAGTATACTTAGATTCCTTTCTCTCTCTGTATCTCTTTCTACCTCTTTCTTACTATTTATCATATAATATGATTGAAAATCGTCTTATTCAGCAAATTCATCAGATGTACAGTCCCAAAGATGTTCAGGCTGATTCCATTTCTAACTCGGAGATGGTAAGAGTCTTTCAAATTTCATTTCATTCTTCATCATTCTTTGATAGCAACACGCCTCATCAACATCCAACTTGGCCATGGAAACTGTAAGTGTCTGCTTCTATTCATTCCCACTCGTTCTATATCGTTACAGGTTGATGAAGAGATTTGTGCAACAGATGGAGAATGGATTGAATTAACAGATTCAGATATTCAATATTTGAGAATGGCTAATAGGCCGGAATTAGAAAAAGTTCTAATCATGTTTGTCTTCGCATTTTCTTTTTTTTTAGTTTTTAGGGCAGGTAACGAGTATACGAGAGGATCTCAGAAACCTCCGTAGTATTACTGGTAAAATAAGAAAGTTCCACGAAAAACTTCGACATGTCATAATGCTTCGAGGAGCTGAGAGAGGTAATACGCCCCTGATGGCTGTGATTCGAAGATTTGGAACATCTCTTGATTAAGGTTTCGTTAGAATGATAATAAGAGAATTAGACAGAGAAGTTGAAAAATTCCAATCATCTTCACAAAAAATTTGTCAAATCGTGAACAGTTAGTTTAACCTTGCTATCTAGTTGATAATCAGAGAACAATAGATATGAATGACAGATTCAAACAGGAGGATCGTGAAGAGATGAGTCAAGCAGAATTCAGAATTCGACGAGATCAGGTGAATTGGCTTTGGTTTTTGCCAGAACAACAATCAATTTCAGATAATGTGCATTGTAGAAGGTTTGAAAACTGTTATAAACCATTTCAACTATGAGCAAATCCAATATGAGACAGAGAATCGTCAGAAAGCAGCTCGTTTGATAAAAAGCCAAAGCTTAGGTTCTCTCCCGAATCTCATTCATAACACATCATGCTCTTCAGAAGCGCAATATGCGAGCAGAATAGAGAAGGAAGGGCTGCTGCCCTTTGTTGCAGATCAAAATAATTTGCCAGCAGTTTTGGATGAGATAAAAGATAGGCATGTGGCTTGTCTGAGACTCGAAGCAAGCACAGATGAGCTCTCTCAGATGTTTCATGAACTCAAAATCCAACTAGAAGTTGCCGTAAGTATGATGGTTATCATCAGTAAAACAAAGAATTATAGCATCCAATGCTAGATGACATTCAATGCAATGTTGATCAATGCGAGGAGTATACAGAGAAAACTATGGCAAATATTCACAAAATTCAAAAGAAGATTGAAACAAAACGGAAGCTTAATCGTGGGATGGTAAGGAAACATTGAACATGACAAAACAAGTAATTGAACTTCAGACTGGAATCGCCCTGTTAATCATGATAGGATTGATATGTGCTCTTCTGTTGAACTTCAGTGGAGTTATATTGTTATTATTACTGAAATAAAAAATAAAAATCATTAAAATCGATGTAAGGTATAGGCACAACCGTTCCACGCGCATGCATCTGGTGATATAACGTGAAATCGTTTGGCTCGGTTTCACGCGGGTAATTTGAATAATTATCAACATTAAACTAATCAATACCTGGACTTTGTATATACACACCTTGCTGGCAATAACATCCGTCCCATCAAACTTTTCTATGTACGGCGAACGAACATTTTCATTTTGCAGTTTTTTTTCAATTTGAGATTTGTCGCATTGAAAGTCAAAAGT